>JAEMWC010001001.1:0-72500 GCA_016490735.1 Pachyseris speciosa | reverse complement strand
ATTTTCTTGAGGTGCCTGTAGCCCGAATAAGCCCTAATGGTTTCTATATGGGCATCCTCGCCTAATGCTTCTCTCTTATCGATTTATCTTGTAGTTAAACACATATTTATCTTGTAATTTTAAATAATTAAGTGGCAAAAATAAACTGAAACTGAAACTGAATTACAGTACTAGTACCCAGTCTTCGCTCGGCCGATAGCAGCAGCAGAAGAAATCGTAGGAGAAACGCAGAAAAAATGCGTTTAAATTGGCCGCGTCCTTTCGTACATTAAATCTGATGTTATTAGGAATGCTTATGTTCTTTACAAAAACCCTCACAAATGCCCCTCGCTCCTAAGAGTTGTTCTCTTGGCAGTCACATTTACACAATGGCGTGCACGTTGGCAGCGTTAGCAGCGCCCTTTGCAAGTGCACTTGATGATTAGGCCAGGATGCAGTGAAGAACATCAGAAATGACAAACGCGTTGTTAACATTTAGATTTGTGTCACCGCAGTTTGTGTAATATTTCTTCTTAAACTCATATGGCCAAGACTAAAGAGCATTTAGGATCCAAACAACCCGAAGAACTATCAGAATCACGAGGCAGGCCGAGTAGCTGAGAAAACCTTCCATCGGCAAGGGATAAACCTTTGTGATGTGGTGATCATGAGAGGAACCGGGAATTTCGTTTCTTGACGACTTCCCGAATTAGTCATTCTTGATAGCAAGGACTATGCAGATATCAGAGTAGTTGAAACAGTCAAGAAACTGAAATCTGATCATATTAGGAATCAGGGGAACCCAACAAGCCAAATCAACCAAAAGCTGAAGAAAGGCAATCATGGACAAAAGTGAATGAATACGTGAGTGATCATGGCAGTTATTAACACTATTAAGCAGTAGTGAAAATAAATCCTAAAAACATTCAGGCTTGTACGGGATTCGAATGCACGACCTCTGCGATACCGGTGCAGTGCTCTACCAACTGAGCTAACAAGCCAACTGGGAGCTGGTCATTTAGTTGGTTCGTAATATACCGTGAGTGGTGAATATATGAGAATGAATATATGAAAATCATATATTTGAACTGCGGATTAATCAATGAATGTGTGAGTGATCATGGCAGTTATGAACAGTACTTAAACAATAGTTAAAATAAAGCCTGAAAAAAATTCAGGCTTGTACGGGATTCGAGCCCACGACCTCTGCGATACCGGTGCAGTGTTCTACCAACTGAGCTAACAAGCCAACTGCCAACATGGACAAAAGTGGTGACAAATTTGAGCAAAATAATCACTTTCTATCAGCGTCCTCCCGTAATTAAAAGAACCTCTTTTTATCGACAGCTAAAACCCCTCTCTCCCTTTTCAATGTTGAAATACGCTCCATGGATACTGGCACATGGTGGGGGTCGAAATGTGAGAACTTGAGATTGGAAAACTCACGCGTTTAACGAGCAAGTTTTTTATTAGGGGAGTGTATCAACTACTTTATATGTTATAATGTTCTGTCAAGGGACCATTGAAATTGTGCTACCTTCGACATCAGCTCAGACTTCTTGTCAGGGTCCCGTAAAAACATCATCCAGTTCTTTGCAAACTTCGTTTTTCCTGCTACTTTCCTTCTGACCCCCTGGCTTCTTTTCTCCGTTGGTGCATTAGCACATAAGCACAAGCATAATCATAAGCATAAGCATAAGCATAAGTGAAAACAGCAGCGACATGAACATAAGCATAAGCAGAAACAAAAGAACGATCCACTTATTTGCCACTTATATGCTGTTTTCACTACTAAAGAGTAACGCACTCGACATAAGCATAAGCACAAGAAAAACAGAACGTGTTCGTTTATCTTGTGTTTACGCTTATGCTTATGTCGAGTGCGTTACTAGTGAAAACAGCATAAGGCAAATAAGTGGATCATTCTTTTTATGTTTCTGCTTATGCTTATGTTTATGTCGCTGCTGTTTTCACTTGCGCTTATGCTTATGGATATGCTTGTGCCTATGCGCTAGTGAAAACCAGCCTTCAGGCTGTCAGGAATGTATGTGTCCCACACTACACTGGTCCACACGTTTGCTTTGATGGAGCTGCTGCTGGAAATGTGGTATGAATACCTTCTCCGCGTATTCATCAAAAGTCGAAGCTTCGATATTCTACAAGACTTTGCGGTCAATCTGAGCGAGAGGATCGGTATTACCATAACTATTTGACTGGAGATATTTCAAGATTTCGGACTTGGCACTTGGAACTGAGGCATAAGTTGCCGAACTCTGACAGTGGAGGTGAAAGGATTGGCCTTCGTGACTGAAGCACCTCTCATGATCTCATATCTGTCACAGCTTTGTGAATTGCTTTGGAGGACTGCGATCTTTCCCCCTTCACTTAAAGTTTCCTTTTTCGGTTCTTTCTGAAGATAAGGAGATTATTCTTCTTTACTGTATTGTGAATTGAACTTGAGCGATCCTTAATAACATCCTTGAAGTACTTCTGGTATTGCTTCTTACCAAGTTTGTCAAGTTTCTTGACTGTTTCAACTACTCTGATATCTGCATAGTCCCTACTATCAAGAATGACTAATTCAGGGAAGTAGTCAAGAAACGAATTCCCGGTTCCTCTCATGATCACCACATCACAAAGGTTTATCCCTTGCCGATGGAAGGTTTTCTCAGCTACTCGGCCTGCCTCGTGATTCTGATAGTTCTTCGGGTTGTTTGGATCTTAAATGCTCTTTAGTCTTGGCCATATGAGTTTAAGAAGAAATATTACACAAACTGCGGTGACACAAATCTAAATGTTAACAACGCGTTTGTCATTTCTGATGTTCTTCACTGCATCCTGGCCTAATCATCAAGTGCACTTGCAAAGGGCGCTGCTAATGCTGCCAACGTGCACGCCATTGTGTAAATGTGACTGCCAAGAGAACAACTCTTAGGAGCGAGGGGCATTTGTGAGGGTTTTTGTAAAGAACATAAGCATTCCTAATAACATCAGATTTAATGTACGAAAGGACGCGGCCAATTTAAACGCATTTTTTCTGCGTTTCTCCTACGATTTCTTCTGCTGCCGCTATCGGCCGAGCGAAGACTGGTTACTAGTACTGTAATGTGGCCTTTTTGACGCTATTTTAAATGCAGTCTGTGATAAAATAGCAAAGTACATTAAATTGTGATCAAATCAAGATAAAAATGCAACATTCGTTTTAAATGTGGTAAAATAACTGTTGAAAATCGTATCACAGGCTCCCAAATCTTGCTGATTTTGGTCAAAAACTAAAATCTCCTTAAAATGGAAGCGTGAGCAGACTGACGTGGGCACCCCTTCTAATATCATTTGGTAGGGTACAAGCAAGTTGTGTGCCAAATTTCATGCTTTTATCACTCTTGTCACGATCGAGCCTAAATTTTGCGTTAAGCCACCTGACTACCAACAACGTCTGCTGAAACGAGCGGCACATTCCTTTCCCATTGTTAGCAAAAATCAGCCGGAGTCCACGTGAAAATTACTACAGAGCCAATCGGAGCTAGGTTTTTGTGCGATGTCAATCAAAAGCTGCGTTTAAAATGTTCCCTTGGGACCCCTTGAGGCGATTTGTGTTTCTCCCCGAAATCCCTTCCAAATCATAACTTTTATTATCCAAAAAACTTATATTGGAAATAATTTTTCCTCTGTAGTTCCATTATAATCCCGACTGCGAACATACCAGTGTTCGGCAAGAGTTCTGTGGACATACCGGGCAGATCGGAAATGCCTTGGAAATCGATCTTTAAAAGTGTGTTTTTCTTGAGCGACGCGTTCGTCTGTTCCCAATGTTATAAGCGGTTACTTCGCTTCAAAAAAATTAAAGCAGACCTGCGAGCAGTTCAAGAGGAGATTAGGTTGGAACGTAAGGAAGCTGTAATAAGAACGACGCGATTACGGTGAGATTATCCTAAAACGGAGGTGGGCCTTTATACTGCGCTGATCGCACCTTCAACAAACGTACCGAAGCAACATCACTAAATCTGTCACCTTCCCTACCACTTTTCTTTCTTTGCAAGAAGACAAGGGCGAAAGTTCTGCATTATCGGAAGGTTGCGGAAGTCGATCTGGGATAATTTTTTCGAGCGCCCAGGAAATCCAGTCCTCAAACACCGCCGCTAACAAGCGAAGCCGGTTTGTTTATCGTACCTTCACCTATTTCGGTGCCTATTTGACATCTACTTCGATTCAAAGTGCCTTGCTCTGAAAATCGAGGACAGATTATTAGCCTTACGAAAGTTGTTAAGTGAAAATATGTATTCACTATCCCAGTGAAACTGTCAACAAACGCCTGCTCAGACTATGATACCACTGTGTAAAATATGGCACGTAATGTTGAGTGTTACGTCGAAGACTGATAAATTAGTGATTTTACGAACTCGGTCGGTAAATTTAAGAAGACATCCATCTTTTTATCCACAAAATACACCATAGCCTCTCTCTGATAGACAATCATACTCGTTGAAACAATCGAGCCTTAAGCCAAGCAGTCATACTCGTTGATCATGATATGAAATCTCACGCGTGAGAAAATGTTCAAGTCCAAAGTACACCTCCAGGATTGGGAAGTGCGCTCTGATTGGTCTAAGTAAAATCCCGCTCGTTTCAGCAGACGTTGTTGGGGAGGAGAGATTGCGTGACGAGCCAAAAGACGTCTGCGTAGGAGGCTAATCGCGACTTGGAGCGAGAACGAGAGCGGTGTGCGCGCGATGTCCTCGAATGGCTTTTGCGAGAATCCCTCGGGCTCTTAGACGATCTTGAACGTGAACGACTTTTCCTTGATACATGTACCTTAAATAAGCGTTGACTGGGCTTTTCTTTTGAACGAGACCGACGCCGAGACCTTCGCTTTTCCTCATCTACGATTTCCTGGATTTCCAAAGACCGCTCACTGTCACTAGAAGAAGATGAACTTAATTCGCTGGAACTTGAACTCGAATTACTCGTAGAACTCGACATGATAACAAGCAGTAGACCTACATGACGAAAAGCTGCATGTATCGTGCTTTGATAGATTTGATAGATTTTGAAGCAAACGTAATGTGATAGAGTCGAGAGATTTTTCTGTCACCGTATGATTGGACAAATTGTTTCCGACAAATTTCCTGCTGAGCAGAAACCATTGTGTTGAATGGTTAATGAAGACAAAGAATTGTTTAATTTTTGGTAGCGAGGAAGAGGGGACGTATATAGATAATGGAACAATGGAAGTCTGTTTCAAACGGAAAACTGATATCAGTCCCTGGAAAGCATTGAACAGCTTTGTCAGTTCAATATACCACGCGGCAATCTTGGCATTCCAGGAACTGTAACATGTGTAACTATTTGGAAAGGTAAAACCAAAAACAGAAGCCGTAATAAAGCGCCAGGCTGAACTGAAGGGCGGAAAAATTTGAAACAGGAAAATGGGCTGACAAATCAACAAATTCAACATTGACTGCGATGAGATAATAAAAATAATACCCAAGGATAACCTTGAAATAAACTTACAACAAAAGTGCGTACACAGTCCATGTTGCTGTTGAATCCAGAGCAGAACTGATTTCATTTACCGGCGCCATGCGCTTAGAGCTGCAGATCGCGGCTTCATCAAATTGTTCAGTTCCTTCCCCATGGTTCGATGGTTACAAAATTCACAGCCTCGTTTTCTTTCATGTTGTAATATGTTGTTTATTAATTTATTAATGTTTTTTTTAAATGCTCGTGTTACAATGTAGTCTGTGGTTGATTTTGGCTTGAGGTCGATTGAGTGTATTGCGTTCTGCTAGTTTCTTCTAATGATGACGTCCTTGTCGACTAACTTCCTCGATGGCTTGGAATTTTATTTCATAAACAAAAAATTTGTAAGAGCACAACACAAAATACTCGTCGAAAACATCAAGAAATTTGGAGGAATTGTGAATAGCCGCCTCGATGGAAACACTACTCATGTGCTCTTCCCTCGTGGAGTTGATTATCAGGCTGGCCTGCAATCTTTGAAATCAACACCAACAGAAACAGTCCGCCTCCTGTCTATTGACTGGCTTCCTGCTTGTATTGCAGAAAGAAAACTAATCCCGACCAGCCAATTCCAGGTAAGGTAAAACGCCTTTTGGTATAGCAGCTAGCGCTTTGTAGGGCGGGAATTTTCGGGCGGGAACAAGGAAACCCGCGAGTTGTCCCTATCCTCGCGGCTCGTGCATGTTCTCGTCGAAGAATGGACACTAGATAGCGGTTGCTAGGGTTTCTGGGAAATCAAAATGGCGGAATGCACTTAGTAATTTATTTTTTTCTTTGACTGATAATTTTCTGGGCACTTGTAAGGTAATTTATGAATGCTTTTACAGCTATCGCACTGTCATCAGCCCAAGTATAAAACTTATTTTATTTCGACAGGTTAAACGTTGCCAGCTGGAAAGCAGTACTAGTCAAAGCTGGCCAAGTACAAGTTCTGGGGTTCCACTCGACGGTGTTGGAAAATCTCCCAAAAAGTTTTTGTTCAACATCGGTGGGACATCGAAGTTTTCTGGAGCCAGAGAAGTCCTTGGAAAAAATGGCAAGGAAGTGCTGCTAAGAAAGACCTTAGCGTATGGCACCCATCACGATATTGGGGTGTTTTGTCTGACTGAGGCAGGAGAGTTACAAATTGGTTGGGTACCTGAAAAGGACGAGGCAAATTTGAATGCCATTGAAAACGCACTGCATTTGCCAAACTTTCGTGCCAAAATTAACAGAGCAAGTGCAACAAAACTGGGAGACAAATTTACAAAAATAACAATTTCTATTCTTTGTGAAATAGATGAGTAGTTATTATTGTTATTACCTTGTTTGAATTATGCAAAAAAGTATGATAGTGTTATTTAAATCATGTCACTTTTCCTAAGAAATAATCATGGCATTATTTTCTTGATACAAATTTCACTGGACGTTTATGTCACACTGTATTTTTTTGGTTTTGTTAGATGTCAATTATGATTCATATCACAAACATTTACTACCTCAATGGACTTTATTATTTCTTGAAATATATATGTGTAAGGTATGCAGTAATAAGTCCAAGCTAATTATTGACTAATTAAATGTTTGCAATGTAATTCAACTTTACTATTATATTGTTGTAGTGAGCTTGCTTGTATTTCTAATTTTAATTTGAACTGAAATGGCTTTGCCCTTTGACTGAGGTGGCTTAAGTAGATCCAAAATGAAACAAAATGATAATGATAATAGTGGCTCAGTGAAACAGATATGTATTTATGAATAAAGGAATTTGGGGGAGATTGTTGATAACTTAAGGTTTTATCAATCAAGTGAAATTAAGTCGCCTTAAGTCGCCTAAAATCGCCATGTTTTTTCTGCCAATTTTGCTTAAGTCGCCTTAAGTCGCACTATGTCGCCTTAAGTTACGGCGACTTAAGGTCCCAGAGTAGGCCTATGCAACCTTGCTTTACTCCGGCAAAACAGGGAAATGATTCGGTTAAATTGTTATCAATTTTAATTGCCGACTTATCATTTGAGTACATGGATATTAAAACGTCTAGGAAACGTCCTTGAATGCCTTCTTTTCTCAGTTTGTCGAATAGTTTTTGTCGGGGTATGCAGTCAAAGGCTTCTCTAAAGTCGACGAAGCATGAAAAGAGTAAATTTCGGTGCTTCTGTGGTTTCGATTTCACGTACTTGTCAATAAGCATTTTTAATGTGAAGATGCTATCAACTGTGCCGTGCATTTTTCTGAAACCACCTTGTTCAGCTTTCAAAATTCCTTGTTGAACCATGAAGTCGTACAGTCGATTGTTGAGTATTGATGTAAAGAGCTTGCCTAACGCAGAAAGCAAAGTGATACCTCGGTAATTTTCGACTTTGGATCGATCATTCTTTTTGTGAATAGGCACAATGAGGCCAAAACTCCAAAGAGTAGGGTATTTGCCAGTATCTAAGATTCGATTAAATAAGTTTATTAAATACCCTTTAATGTCGTCCTTTCCGATTTTTATTACTTCATTTAATATATTATCGATACCTGGAGATTTGTTTGCCTTCAGTTTGGTAATTGCGGCTTCGAGCTCTTCATCAGTTATTGGATAATCAAGTGGGCCTTCCACCCTTTCGTTGCTGTGGGTTTCCATATTCGTCTCCGGATCTAGTATATTATTTAAAGGGGTCGCATTCTGTTGCTTAAAGTATTTATAAAACTGTTCTGTACTCACTGTTTCAGCTCAATGTGTTTTTCTTTTTCCCAAACTAAAGATTTGTCCGATTTGTCGCCAGGTCTCTTTGGAGTTCTTCAAATCGATATTAGACATGCCTTTGCTGATATACTCCCGTTTCTTCCGTCTACAAGTTTGTTTGAACCTCTTCTTTTTGTCGCGCAATAGTTGTCTATTAAGTTCTGAATTATTAACGTTTTTAGAAATTTTCTTCCCGAGGGATTGCAAGTTTTCTTTTTCTGTTTCGCATTCCTGATCAAACCATTTGTTTTGTGATTTGCATTTAGTTTTGCTGCCTCTTGCTTTCAATCCAGCTTCTTTGCATGGTTCCACCAAAGTTTCACTTATTAATTCAGACGCAGTATCGATGTTATCATGTTTTACGGCTGCTTTTAACCTGGATTGAACTGTTTGCGATTTGATACCATCCTTAAGTCTGTCCTTAGACTTGATATTCCAGAAAAGCCTATTATATTCGGTTAGGATGAGTTCGGCTAATGATTCAAGCGAGTCTCGGTTAACAAAGTTAGCTTTTATCGCGAATGATAGGTGACAGTGATCCGATAAATGTGGCATTAGTGGATTAACAATAAGATATTGCACATTCCTTAGCATACTTTTTGATCCTATGACATAATCAACAACACTGCTACCGTTATAATGAAAGCAGGTCTTTTTACCTTCCAGGTCACCAACAATTCTTCCATTGAAGATTCGTAAATTTAACGCTGTGCATGTTTCTAACAAATTTCTCCCCCTAGCGTTCACGGTACCTGAATCTTGTGACCGTCTTACGCATTGTTCGTCATTCTCATAGTCCTCAGGGACATTCAGGAAAGTGCTGTCATCCTCCAAGACCGTTTCCTGAATGTCACCCGTTCGTGCATTATAATCACCCTGAACAATTATGTCACCCTTTTGTGAAAGTAAAAACATTTCTTCTTCTAATTCCCCAATTAAATCTTCGCTGCTATTTCTTTCATAGTTTGGTGGGCTTAAATAAACTGTTCCTAGGTATATATCCTTTTGAAAGTTAAAGTCAGTTTTATCAAGTTTACACCATATTATGTTCTTGTTTTCAGACGGGATGTAGCTGACTCCTTTAGCGACATTTTGATTTATATATACAGATAGTCCCCCGGAAGATCGGTTTCCCGATTGATTCATTCTGCCATCCCTGAGATGTCTATTTCTGACCAAATAGGAGGCCTGCAATTTGGTACTATTTGTGATGCAGTTCAGTTCGAATTGTTCGCTGGCAAACCTCCCACTTCAGACATGGCAAATGCAGCGTTGTGTAACTTTAGTTCAAACAATATCAGCCTATGAAAGCTCACAAAATATAGTTGACGTACCTAGATAAAACTGCTGATGTTGGTTTTGTTTTTTGCTTACCAGATGGATTAAGCAACAGACCACAAGTTTCTATGGTTTATAGGCTGATAAACCACTTGGGATGTTGGGAGAACAGTGGAAGAATTTGTAAATCACTCACCTGTGGCTCGTGATTTACAAATTCCTCGACTGTTCTTCCAACATCCCAAGTGGTTTATCAGCCTGTAAACCATAGAAACTTGTGGTCTGTTGCTTTTACATAACTTGAAACACGCACGAAATTTCCATTAGTTTACTGACACAGTAAACCATAGCTGATTGACCAATCAGAGCATGCGCATTGATTTGGTTATTGTATAATGATTTAGATACAATGTTAGAGAAGGGGCTAACACCAATCTCGTTCCCAGAGTCCTCAGGCTGTTTGGTAAGAAGGTGGATGCCTGGAGAGACTCTGGGATAATGGACCGTCCATTTTCCCAGAAGATCTGGGGTAAAACAATGAAGCCGTTACGGGCCACCTAAACTAAAAAAATTGTTTTCGAAAAAATGCCATTATCTCAAGGTCTCTCCTGGCAACTAACCGCTGGCCAAAGAGGCTGAGGACTCTGGGTACGAGATTGGGTAAACACTCAAAAGACGAAACAAAAAAACTACCGTCTACTGACTGTATAGTAGTTCTTCTGGTTTATGGGATTATCTATCCTTGACTTGTCCTGTATGGAATTTACCGAGCTCTGAAACCCATGTACCTGTTGTCAGGAGCAGGGTAACTATGTCTGATTTTGAGTACTGCACAGGACGGTATTACACGCCTATTACCCCAACCTAATTTACCATATCTCCAAAGGACAAACTGCCGATATGCGGCTTTTCGAAAACTCTCCTTCAGCCTGAATATCGCTGCGGGCTTTGATGCATACTTCTAGTATGTCTCTATCTAGGCATATGTTTGATAATACCCTATATGATTTCAAGCAAGTCACTCTTTTGCAACACAAGTTTTCCTGCTCATCTGGCATTGGTCTACAAACCCCACATCTACACCACTGGGGAATGTTTTCAGGTGGGGAAGGTTCTTCTGGTTCCTCAGCAGTAAGATTTCTCGCAAAATCGAGGCTACCTCTTCCCATGCCAAGTAAAGTGACCAATAACTGGTCTTTCTTTTCCACACTTAGATTGGCTACATATGCCTAAAATAAGTAAAGAAAATCGAAGTGGTTTCACACAATCATAGGAGTGCTCGATACAAATACACGCAGAGCGAAATACAAATTAAGATAGAAACTACAGTTACTCGAAACAACGTGAAACTCGAGTAACTAGTTTCTTTCTCAAATTCGTATGCCTAAAATATAGAATTATCGGGCAAAGTTAGCTCTTTCACAAAGAAATATAACGTCTTGGGCCATCACAATATTTGTAATGTAAATTTTGACAAAAGTGTGTACGGTTCTACCAAGTGAGGAAGAGAAAAAATAGGGTTACAAAATGAAATAACCAGAAAATTTATAACAAAATGACAGAGTATGATAGTGATGAAAACATCAAACGTACAAGTAGTTTATTCTACCTTTATCTCCGTTTCTGTATTTCTGGTTTCTTGTTCAAATCGATCGGCACCATCAGCAACAACTGGTTCGCCAATGACATTCTCCGCGTTGGTTTCCTAGCACGGAGTGAAAAAAAAAAGCATCATTTATCCCATCTAACAGTTAATATGGCAAGAATCAGCAAAATATTTCAATGGATCCAACCTAATTCGTCTTACCTTATTTTTGCATTTTCGTTTATCACACGTGCATTGCTCTCAGCAACTTCTGTTAGTCTCTCGACACTTGCATGCTCCTCTGCCCTTTTTCTTTGCACATTACCCTTTACAGCTACACTTTGTTTGAAGGGTATCTGATTGAGTGATTACATCCTATTTTTAATAGATGAGTGAATATGAGAAATGAACTCCTATCGAACTGAAACACACATGCACTTGCACACAGGGAAGTGAGGATTTTTCTCAAACCTCTTCAATCTCGACGGCTTCGTCTTCCTCCATAGCCTCGTTATCCGCTACTACTGAGCCATACGGGTTGAACCTTCTTTCGCCTAAATTTCTCTCCTCCAGAGAGTCTTCCAGTGAAGACAGTGATGAACTCATATCGTGCTCTGATGACCAACAAGCACGTGAAATATTCAAACTTTTGCAACCGCATCACACAATGGCGCCGCCTCCTAGTGTTCGTCAAAACAATAATAGACGCGCGCAAAGCATATTGGTCCGTCATGGGCCTTAAATAAAATGTTTAAATTTACTTATATTCATCTCTGATTCATAAGTTACATGTGTTTCAACAAGTGCAAAAATGTCATGCTTGTTAATTACGCCTAAGAAATCGTCTGTTTTTAGTTTATTTCCTAGAATGCTACTGTTAAAACCATTCAAATTCCAGAACCCTATTCGCACATGACGTGACACACGGAATGGGAAAAGAAAATGGAAAGGGATTACTTATCTCATCATTAGCATCTCGCTCTCTCTTAAATACTCTGCAATTAGGTTGAGAGCTTGTAATGGTTGATTATTGTAATAGGTCCTTCTTCGGCGTTCGTTGTAGGGCTGTTCTCTCTGAGGACCGACTGGGACGTGGGCCAAACCACGTCGATTCCTTGGTAAGCTTTCCAGGTTTCTGCCCCGAAGTCCTAGGTGATGTTTGATGTTCGTTACAAGTTTCATCATCATAGAATACTTGCTCAATTAAGTTTCCGTAGTTGTCGCACGTTACTCTTTTATTGTCGATGAAAGTCACATCTAGATCCGTGCAAATGCTTTCGTATTTGCAGTTTATTTATTCAATAAGCTGGTTTTTACTGTTGTCCCGTGGGACGTAGGTCACCCCTAAAATTGCTATCGTACTGTTCGGCCATCTATGCTTTATATTGACGATGCAGCTTTCCATGTTTGTTCTTATTTCGTTTGCGGTCAGTTTGCCAACATCATTTATACCGGAATGGATTACAATGTAATCATAATCATTTCTTTCCTGCGTGTGGTTGATGAACTACCTAATTTCCCTCGTTCCCCCAGCGATGATCTGTTTGTTTACATAACGATTTGGGGCAAACTTACGTTGCTGTATTCCTCTTATTATCGAATCCCCTAACAACAGCACCGGTCCCTTTGATAATCGCTCATTTGGGTTGCACACATGATTCTGATTTGAGGAGGATGTAAAAGCAAGTTGATCGTCTGCCTGGGAGCTTGGTGGTTGCGTTCTTGCAGCAGAGGGACTTGAAGTAGTGGCAGATGATGGATTAGGTTGCGTGCTTGGTGGGTCAGATTCAACAATCGAGCGATTTTCCTCGACTAAAGTTTCATACCTGTTTGACGTAGCTACTGCGTACGTATACTCATGTGAGTCCGCTATTACCGTTGAAAGTTGTGGTGAACGGGGTCTTGATGGCTTGTTTCTTGTAGCTGTGCGATGAGTGACTGATCAGATATACACACTTGATTTTTTATCTCATTGAGTTGTTGTAAAATGTGCTTGATCGAGTCTTCAGTAGATGATGCTTTAGTTTTCAGTGTCTTTAGATCCGAAGACAGTTTGGAGGACAGATTTGCAATTTGCGTTGCTAATTTTTGCACCTCTTCACCGATTTCGTCTTTAACCGCTTGAATATGATTTTCGCAGGCTAGTTTTACTTCTTTTGCTTAGATTTTACACTTTTGTTCCAAATCTTTTAGCTCTATCGTGCATTCACTTATTTCTATGGAATTAGCGGAAATATGGCTTTCAATCTTCTTGTTTAAGTCGCGTTGTTCTTTGATGAAGGCCTCGAACTTTTCGTAACGGTCATCGCGATCACTTGTCGATTTCAAATTCAACACTGGTTCAGTAATCTTATCACTTCCACTGTTATACGTTAGTTCGATCAGAGTATCTTGAGATTTAGTCCCGTTTTCAGCAATATTCCGAAGCTTTTTGACGTAGTGATCCTTTGGTGAGCCTTGCACTTGTAAAGTTTTCGTGGAAGAATAGAAGTTAACGGTTACCGATTCAAACTTTAACACCTCTGTGTTACCGTTGGAGTTTACGCTCACTAAATTATTCTCATCTCTTCCTTCCAGTTCATCGATCCAGAAGTCTCGTAAGGTGTTTAAGTCACTGTTCCATTTAAATTGGTTCTTTTGAGGGATAAAAACCAAATGTGGATTGATTGCTGGCGGAGCAATATCTGTCGCGGCCGCCATTGTATACTCCAGACCGACTTTTGTAGCGGCGGCTCGAGGAGCCGTCATAACTGTTACCCGAGGGGAGGGGGAGGGGGAGTGGAGGCTCATGCAGGGGAATCTTTTCATGTGTAAATGTATTTCCCCGCAAGAGCCTCCACTTCATGCTAGATCCAGTTTATTACCGAGAATACGAATATTGTCAATTGACCAAATTTTAGGTTTTGGTGAGAGCGCGGGCACATGATGGCAAATTTTTCTTTTTTTTATAATCAACTTCACTTTAACGCCGTTCATAGCAATTTAGTTCCTGGATAGCTCGCCGACATTTTACAAGTTGAACAAATTGGAATAATCGCACATGTGCTACAATAACGAGAAGATACATACATACATACATACATACATACATACTTATCCTCTCCCCGTCGGGGCTTTTCAGGGATAGTTTACATCACTGGCCGGGGGACTTGACCAGGCTGCTAGTGCAGTTTACAATTAATGAAGTAACTAATGAGTGCCCCCGTAAGGTAGATATCTAGGACAGACACTAGGGGTGGTCACAGCCAGAGTTTTGTTACGTCCCTAGTGGTTCTTTTACGTCCCACAGAATCAGATTAAGTGAAAGTACTGTGAGACGGGCCTACGGTTTATCGTCCTTGTCCGACAAGACTAGAAAGTCTAACCATTTGCAGATGTCATTACAAAGGCAGCACTTTCTCCTCAGTTATTTTTAAGACCCTGAGTGTTGGTCCGGCCGGGGTTAGAACCCGCGACCTCCCGCATGGTAGTCCGGTGCTCTACCACTGAGCTAACCGGTATATATATTTAGATATATATATATATATATGTATATATAACTAAACACAAGGGAAAAAAAACATTTTTAAGGACCACCTATATTTCGACTGTGTAGAACAGTCTTCCTCAGGGTGAATGACTGTTACAAGCGTTACACGCAATTATAAAAGTGCGGCTTACAAATCTAAACACGTGAGCGCTAACAATTATACCGGTAACAAAAAGCGCGTGCAATACAAACACGAACGCTAACGGTAATAATAGGCGCGTGCACTAGAAAAGCCTGACAAGAAATTAATTACGCGCGCGACTTCTGCGGTTCTGACAATAAAAAAAGTCACTTTCGTTAAGACCCTCCGGCGCTATTGTTCTCAATCTGTATGCCCATATATATATATATATATATATATATATATATATATATATATTGAAATCACATTTTCGTTGCCGTCGCCGTCCTTGTTTCTTTAAACACGAAGAAGTGCTATATAAGGAGCGGTACCTGTGCAATTAAAGATCACTTCTGAGCAACAGGTTTGTAGTGTTGTTCCACACTTATATTTCGACCACATAAAGTGGTCTTCATCAGGGTAAAATTATTTTACCCTGATGAAGACCACTTATGTGGTCGAAATATAGGTGTGGAACAAAACATGTGGGTTATCTTCATTTGTGATAGTGTGTATATATATATATATATATATATATATATATATATATATATATATATATATATATTGAAATCACATTTTCGTTGCCGTCGCCGTCCTTGTTTCTTTAAACACGAAGAAGTGCTATATAAGGAGCGGTACCTGTGCAATTAAAGATCACTTCTGAGCAACAGGTTTGTAGTGTTTTGTGTCTTTCTTTTTTTCGAGTTCCTCAGTGACTTTTATCGCCATGAAAGAATATGTGGAGATTTTTATGTTTTGAAATTGCCGTGAGTGTTTCGATTTATGGCGCTAATTTTGAAATTCGAAATGGTTTGCTTACGCCATCGCACAATGGTGACAGTAAAACTACAATGCAAATGAAACATGGGGCGGAGCTTTTCCTTTTATAGCGCGTCTTTGTCTTTTAATCAATTTAAGGAGACAATCACGTGTTTAACGCTGGTTGGAAAAAACTGCTTTGCGAGCAGAGGTGAATGACCATCAGCAGGAACCCACGATGGGCTCCTACCATCAGAGGGTACATAACGAGCCAGAGCCTCTTAGCAACCAAAAACATATGTAGGCATCCAGGTGAGATTGGAGACTTTTAGTCCTCTATCTCAGCTGGATGCCTAGTAGCTCGCAACATTGCTGTTCCATTAGTCAATGATCGTATTTCGTGTCTTGTGTGGTAAAGTCGTCATTTTTCGCGCAATCCTGTCATCATCCATAGGCGTCAAAGTCAATTAAAAGTGCAGCATTTTTCCAATCATGTCATCATCCTTAGGCGTAAAAGTTAATTAAATGTGCAGTATTCAAAATAAGTATACAAATTGATTAAAATAGAGATGAGAGCGGGTAATATAATAAGTAGGTAAAATAAACATTTCAGTGCTTGTTGTAAAAACGGTTTAACCGAATATCCTCGCGCCCGCTCCCAGTATAGTAAAGCACAGACCGTAGCGCTCATGAGATTTAGCGGTGTATTTTGTAACAGTGCTTTCTTCTCGGATCGGAGACTAGCAACCAAACGGAGTTCCGGAGTGTTACTAAAACGAGTAACGCAGTACTGTTTAAACAAGTAATTATTATTAATAATAATTATTATGAATAACAAGTAATTATTATTATTATTATTATTATTATTATTATTATTATAAAGAACATTCACAGGATGAAAAAAAATCAGACAACGAGTAACGGGTCCAAAAGGATATAAAAAATTGAATAGATAAAAATATGAAGAAGTTAAAGGAAAAAGTTCAAAGGATAAAGGTTAGATAAACAGGACAAGGAACATTTGCACTTTACGTGATAAGAGAAAAAGGAGACAGAAGGCAAGTGCTGAGATTTACTCTAATAATGCAGATTTTTCCTGATAATGTCGCATGGCTCATTCAATACCGTGTTGCCATTGGTTTGTTAGAATAAAGAGAACTGGGATGTTGAAAGCGTCATAAAGTTTGATAGTTCTTTCACAGAATGTAAAAAATGTTGATCTATGTTTTATCTATTTTCCGAATAACGATGGTAAACTTTATCTGTTAAAGTACACGCCATAAAGAAAAGCTTCACCAAAGATCGTAGGAGAACAACTATCGGCTCAAGAATGCCTTCACTCGCGCGCTCGCGCGCGTTCCGTTTGCATCAATGCCCCGGCCTCTCGAAAATCAAAAATATACCCAGCGATGGCCTTTTAACAAGGCTATGAACCTAAATTGTTGTCTCGTAGTTAGCCAAAACTAAACCGTAAATGCCAGACTCAGGAGTACCCAACGACAATTTTTTTAGAATTGAACCGTTTTTGGCTAAAATGATTTGTGAGCGTCTGAAAACAGTTTACTGGTTAATTGTTCTGAACTTCCGAGGGAAAAACTTGTCCGCTCTTTAGAGCCAGCTAGCGATAAAACTGACATTTGTAGCTGCCAGCCAGGACCCGTCTTACCAGTTTCTTTTTCCCAGCCAGGCGGTATTTTTTAAGTTTATTTTCCCAGCATTTTGAGGAGACGAATTTTTTTGCCAGCAAGGGGGTTTTGTTGTCGTTTTTAGTTTTCTTTGTTTTTCTTATTTCTTGCCAGCAAAAACACAATAATATAGACATCTTGGTTTAGAGAAACCTATATTTAGTTGTCATTACCATTATAAACAAAGTACCATACTTTTTACTCACCTCGAGATGGAAGAGCCTGATCTCAAGGGGGAAGATAGAGCCTTATGCTTCAAATATTTTCTTGGCTTGCATCTTCGGGCAACCGTTATTGTCCTAAAAGATGTCGCTGGATTAAGTTCACCTATGACCATAAACGGTCACAGCTCATTTTTTCCAGCTTTTAATGTTCATACTTCCTTTGTAATCAAAGCCAATGAAAAACTATTTTCAAGAAAGATTTCGTGCTGTTGTGATTCCGCGTTTAACTTTCGCGAGAAAGTTTTTAGCCAATGACGAAATTTGGATAACCAAAACCACATTTGCTGTTAAGTAGAAAATGGAAACGAATCCATATAAAAATTAAAATTTCACACCACTTGCACCTATTTATTTAAAGAAAATACTATGTCATTTCCGCTTTTTAGGTGTTAGGCTGATTTCACTCGATCCTCCTGTTCCTTACATGTGCCTGGAGAAATGCGACATCCCTTCACCCCGCCAAATCACTTGAAAGATCAATAGGAAGAGCTGCAAAAAAGATGAAATAAAAAACTAAGACAAGCATAATAGCCAATCATAATACCGAATCATACAAGCAATCAGAAACCGTCGCTCTGCAAAACTGAAAAAATTCCACCCCTTTCAAATAACTTTGGAGCTTGTAACAGATCACTGCGAAATCCCGCAGACACACCCGGTATTGCTAACAATTAGTTCGAAAAACCTCACTGCAAAGTGTGCAAGAAACACAAAGTTCGCATCCTTTTCGTGCCGCATCCATTCCGTGAATAGTTTTAGCGCTTGCAACATATCACTGCGAAAGCTAGCAAGCACACCTGCTGGTTTTTTTTCTAATTTGAACATATTTCTGGTGTTTCTACCAAGTAGTTCGAAAGACCTCACTGCAAAGTGTGCAAGAAAGACAAAGTTGGCGTCCTTCTCGAATAATTTTTGGCGCTTGCAACAAATCACTGCAAAAGCTCGCAAACACACCCGGTATTTCTACCAAGTAGTTCGAAAGACTTCACTGCAAAGTGTGCAAGAAAGACAAAGATGGCGTCCTTTTCGAATAATTTTTGGCGCTTGCAACAAATCACTGTAAAAGCTCGCAAACACACCCGGTATTTCTACCAAGTAGTTCGAAAGACCTCACTGCAAAGTGTGCAAGAAAGACAAAGTTGGCGTCCTTTTCGAATAATTTTTGGCGCTTGCAACAAATCACTGCTAAAGTTCGCAAACTCACCCAGTATTTCTACGAAGTAGCTTAGTTGAAAAAGCCCACAGGAAAGTGTGCAAGAAACACAAAGTTCGCACCCTTTCAAAGTTAGACCTAACCACTGAGAATGCTTGCAACGATTTCTGGTATATCTAGCAGGTAGTACAAACACTGTACAAAAGAATTATTTTACGATCTCCTGCGGCCTTACTTTTCATTTACATACATGCAAAACACTTCACCTCCAGTTATACCATACAAATTCCAGCTCTACACACGCCGCGGGAGACTGTTGACATCATTCTGCAGAAGGGTCTTTGACAACTCCATATGGAACCTTCCGGATGTATACGTTTTCTTGATCCCTTCGTCGACTGTGTTGTTCAAGACTAATTTCATATAATTTATTACTCAAACGACCTATGAGAACATTAAGTCCCGAGTGGCCCAACTGGCTAACTGTACAGTCACTGTGTACTTGAGTCACTTAAAATCACGCAAAAGTACCACAAACACACAAAACATATGTGGATTTTTTAACAGTTTGGCAAAGAAAAATGTTCCCCAATTAGAAATGAGCGATATTTCGAGGTCTGAAAACAAATTGCATTTATAACCAACGAAACTCCGACGCTATTCGGGACTTAATTTATTCACGCAGAAAATCAAGGATTTATTCACCGGAAATTCCAGAAAAGGTGAAAAGAACCATTGACTACATTGCCTGAACGTAATCTAGATCACTAGCCAGGTCAAATGTGTATGCTACGCTTATTTCGATCTTGAAATGAAGTTATGTGTCGTAACGCAATGTATATTGGAAATGAAGGATATTGCAGTCAATAGACAAATAGCGGAAAATATCACTTACTGTACTCCCTTAGGGCGCAGTCGAGCACGCCTCTATTGAAAGCGGATAAAAAGATCAGCCTAATCAGTGCAAGCGACGAAAATTTTCACATAAAAATCAATGAACCATTGATAGGAAATTCAGAAAAAAGCCGTCAAGTATTCATGGGTAAACGCACCGTTAATGTTTATTTTGGCAATTCATGAACGGAATTCAAATACCGTAACAGATCAGACCCAGAGTTTTTCCGTCGCTGTCAGTGCCATTGCGTTTCAGCGTTTTGGCACCACTGACTACATAAATTTTAAAGCACAATTACTCAGAATATTACTTTGGTTTAAAAAAAAACCCTCTGGTACCCAGGGCATCATCTAATGTATCAAACGACCGCCTTTCTGAAGTTGTTACTTTAATAGCATGTTTCATTACCGTTGCTTGGGGTTCGATGACTATTTCAAATTCCGCCGGCCGAGCAGATTCTCTCGATGTCAGTCGACGTTGCACGAATAATAATAAAAACTTAGAAAACAGTCGTCCTTACCTACAATTTCTAGTTCAGCTGGAACTATCGAGCCGCCCGGCGGAAGAAGACCCTCACGACCCCTTACCACTTCAGGTTAAAATGGCTCTGCAACACAAAAAATAAGAAAAGAAGTCGATTCTGTAATTTCTTCCCAAACGCCTCAAGAAAGTAGACGGTAAATTGCGCCAATGATACTTACCAAAACGCCAATGAAAGTGAACAAGCTTGTTATCCAAAGTTTCAGAAAATCCCGAAAACAAACTCAGCACAGTCAAATGAACAGTACACATCAACATTCAACGGAATGCTTCTTCGGCGGGTAGAATCCACGAAAAATGTCAACGGTCTGTTACCGCTCTTAAAGGAGCACTGTCACCGGGATTTTTGCTGTTTTTGGTTCAATTCTGCCAAAATTACTGCCTTTTACCTGTTATGGTGCAAAAAATGCTCCTATAGAATCAGCAAGATGAATTCCAATGAAATTTTAGCAGGAAGACATAACCATAATAATTTTTTGGTGATTTTTCAATGCATAGCTTGAAATTTTGAAAAAACTGGCAAGTTTTTTCAAATTGCAATCCATTTCCATCCTCGTCATTTTACTTGGAATACAGAATTTTATGGTGTCAATGCAGTACTACAGTCTTTGGCAACAAAACTAGACCATTATTTTAAGGTTTCCACTGATGCATTGGCAGTTTAAAGCTTTTTAAAGTGATGGTACAATAGCGTGACATTGCCCCTTTAATGACAGATGAACAAAATAGAGAGCAAATACCGGTAACACAAGCGAACTGTAATGTAATTACTTGTTTTAAGTCATCAAGTTTTCACAAGACCACAAAGGACGTGCACAGACAACTCTTAAAATAAAAAGACCACTCCTATTTTCCTGTCAACAATTAACCGGAAATTTGTTGTTAATTGTTTTGCCAGGATCAGAAATGTAACAATTTTCCCAGCAAGGACTGGAATTGGAAATCAGGCAGCCAGCAAATAAATAAATATTACGCTAAACCAGCAAGCAAAAGGATTGTTCTGAGGGAATGCCAGCCAGGGTTAAAAAGGGTGAAGAGCTGTTGTTGTTGTTGTTGTTGTTTTTTTTTTTTGGAATCCACAGCAGAAAAAGTGAACACGCCTGTTATCCAACGTTGCAAAATCCCAAAACACACCGTACAGTTAGACGGCACAGTAACAAATCAACTCAATGCATGTTCGGCGGATAGAATCCACGACAATTTGTCAACGGTCTGCTGTCTGTTAGCGCTCAGATGAACAAAGCAGAGAGAAAAATACCGGTAACACTACAGCGAATAATGTAATTGCTTGTCAAGTAATTAAGTTAAAAAGTTACTGACATGCACAAGACTACAAAGAAGCCGCTTGCACAGAGTGACAACTCTGATTTTCAACACAAGTGAAAGACCACCCCTTAACCAGAATTCTGTTGGCAAAAATGTACCAATTATTTAAACGAACTGTTTTAAACGAACGCGAACACTTGGGTTTGCCAGTAACGCGCGCAGTTGGCCTGAATTGTTTTGCCAGGATCAGAAATGAAATAATTTTCCCAGCAAGGAAGGCAATTGGAACTCAGTCAGCCAGCAAATACATAAATATTACGGCTAAACCAGCAAGCAAAAGGATTGTTGTGAAGGAATGCCAGCCAGGGATATGAAGGGTGAAGAGCGGTTATTTTTGAAGAGCGGTTCGTTGGGTACTCCTGATAATTTCAGCGTCAAACAAGTCATAGTAGAAAAAAATCGGCTGAGGAAGGGGGGGGGGGGGGGTCCAGACTGTATATTTCTTAAATTCTAGCTCGTCCAAGGCTCTAACACCGTTAATTTGTTCTCGATTCACTAACGTAACTCTGAAAATCACAACCTTCCTCGTTTTATCACGTAATTCTAAAAAACGACCATCTTGATTTTTAATGAAGACTGTAGCCTAAGTTGAGAACCAGGAAAAGCTACCTAGGATACCAAGGAGAATGAGAATTTTTCCCATCTCCTACTCCCACAAAGATGGTAGATAGGGCACCTCCAGTTGAAGTCATGTTTGCGAGTCAAGATCAACCTCCGCTCCCCCGGGGGCGCTTCTTCCTTCACTGCAAAGGGCGCCCTCCCTACATTTGAAGGAAAAAGATACCTCGGAACGACGTTCGAGTCGAGATAGGCGCAGTGCAGTTTGCTTTAATCGTGCTACCTCAAGATAGGGGCGGTTGAACAGTCGAATTGTACGATATATATCGACAATAGGACCGGAAATAAACCACAAAAAGATAACTCTTGATATTTACATCCTTTATTATAATGAAATACCCGTTCTGATTTGCCTCAAAATTACATCACACATTACCTGTACATGTAAGCTTTTGTATTCTTACTGGGTACGGATGAGTTACAACTGGTCCTAAACATTTACGGACACAAATGGAAGACCCTATAGTAACCTGCCTAATACGAACTGGAAAGACGAAGGGAAGGCGGGAATCAGAGAGCGCACCAAACACGAGAAAAAAACATATCCGGTTTATTTCCCCTTCCCTCCGCGTTATCCAACGTGCTATGCTCGTGCCAATTTCTCCACTATTCTTCTTCTTCATAGAACCTGCCACTAAGGCTAACCCCAGAGTTACAAATTGACCTGTGGAAGTAAATCGTGAAACACGGAAGAAGCGCCGCATGTAATTAAATGTTGATATTTAAAGCGGCACATACGGTGCTTGTAACGAAATCCAATTCCCATATAAGAGCGTGGATTTTTTATCCTTTGTCTCCTTTTTCCCTGTATAGCGAGTAACGTATTGTAAGTATTTATTGTTTTTGTAAGGTAAGGCAAATAATGTTAATAATTTAGTGACATTAAGTTTTTTTTTCTGTGTGTGTGCCTTTGTTAAGTATAATAAATGAAGTCAACAAAGTCAATAAGAAATCCTTGTGTGAGACCAAAAACAAAGAAAATGATGTCTAGTCTCGTCAGTGAATTTAGTATTGTAAGTAATGCGTTAGTTTTGTTAGTATTATAAGTAATTGTTTATAAAATATGCAAACTACAAACCAATCAGAGATAAGCTGTGTCGTTTTGGAAAAATTGTTCTTCCATAAGTGGAGAGACCACCACGACTACAGGATTCTTTGGAAACTTGCCCACAAAAACAATGCAAAATATTTCAAATTGTTCTCTAAGGCCTGTTCGAGGTCTCTCTTGAAATTGAGCTGGACTGTCGATTGCAAGGTTCGATCTCGCGAGCAAAAAGTTCGGGAAAAATTAAGCCGCTGCGCATGCAAGGTACTGGGGCTTGGAGGATGCGTAAATACTTGTTACGATGACCTTATTTGCCTTGAAAAATAAGTTAACTAGGGATATAACTGTTTGAATTTAAACATAAACAAAACAACCCATCTAACTGAAAAATCTTAAACCAATTTTGAGTTACAACAAATCTGCAGTCTTTAAAAGTGACTGTGTACTCGTGTAAATTCTAGTGTAAGCATGATGTATCATCTTTATGGCCTTAGAACTTAAAGAGTCTCCCAAGACAATACCTGATGGGATTTCTACCTTATCTCCAGAGCTTTTGAGTACCCATTTGCCAAGGCGTCGATTGTTGATAAATAAATGCCTACCAATATATGTTGGTTGTAACCCAATTTTCTTCACCAAAACTCCCATGAAGGCATCTTCTACTGGAAACGCCTCAGTAACTTTGGACGCGTTCACAATTCCTAAGAACACATCTCGTGAAAAAATGTAGAAAGGCCCAAAACAATAAGGAAGAAAGTAGTCGCCCTCGAATTGCTCTCGGCTGACGAAATACCTCTTTCCATTTCGACGATCCACGCGTCCACGTCTCTGCACGAACCCAGTGTACAGATTCGTAGACAGGTGAGAATTTTCCTGCAGCCATCTTGCAAGGTCCGGCATTTTTACGTACACATCATCATCTGCCTTTGCAATGAAATCTGGTTCTATGGCCAAGTTTGTTACCCATTCAAAAGTAAGAAGTATCTTGTTCACCATACCACGATAACTCTCGTTCAAATTCACGCGCAGAATGTCTCCGTGGACAACAGCTTCTCTTTCGACGTTCTTATTAATCTCGGGAAGCTTTGTGTCAAATGCAATCATGAAGAAGTACGCAATGTTCATGGCGTTATTTGACTTGGAGGAAGAACTATTAGCAGCGATGGGGAAAGATGTATGCTTTGCCCAGGTTTCTCTTAAGGTGTGTCTTCTTTCAAACTTGGATGGGATCGTGTTTATGATGATCAGTAGATTTGTGTTGTCCGGTATTTTTGGGATTAGAGTGAACTTAGAATTTGTTGTTTCGTGATGCTGTGTAATTTTGAATTCACTGTAAGTAGCGTCTGGTGCTCTGATGACGGCCAAGACGTAACTTCTCCAATCCATTCTGGATTTAAGTGCAAATAAAATGACGAGAATTTGCGAAATTATAAGAAGTATTAAGATTTTTTCGGTAGAGAGCGGTTTCTTAAATGTCATCACTGAATCTCCTGGTTTGTTTACCAGACTACCTGCGGAAAAACCATAGGAAGTTGATTAATTAACAAAAGTATTAGTGATTTCATACTCACTGACTTTCTGACGTTGTAGTACAGAGGAACTTCGAACCCAGGTTCTCTCTCTTTTCCTCCATTGTCGTCGAGAGAGAGGCCCTAGTTAGACCTGATCACGAGACCACCCAAAATCTGGGTGATAAAAAAACTGCATGAAAGAAACTGTTACTGCGACAAAACGGCTTTAATGACCCACCCTCCCTACGGTATTGTTGTTTTTACTGGTCTTGTGATCAGGTCCAACCAGGGTCTCTCTCTTTCGACGACAAGGGAGGAAAAGAGAAGAGAACCTGGGTTCGAGGTTGCCTCAATTTAACTAACTTCTATATAACGAAGTCCTCGAAAGAATGATATTTTTCAACCCAACCTTTTAAAATGTATGTAAAACGACCTCGATATAACGAACCCTTTATAATAACGAACCAAACGATTTCCCTCGTCCCTTTGCACTTCGTTAAATCGAAGTTCCACTGTTCGCCTTAAGCCTGTTCTCATTTGCCACCGAAGTACCGGCGACATGGCCCGTTGGAGTGCCGGGGATACTATGTAATCGCGGTATGGTGGGGACATATGTACAGTTACATGTAGCCCAACCTCAACGATTTGTGTTGACCTTGGTAACGTAAACACCGGGTGGGCGCGCGACACGTAATTTCAGCATCAACATAACATTTTCGTCATAGCGAAATTATACGGGTTTGTACGGGGAAAAGTTAGGAATTTGAAGGCAAAATTAGCAATGATTTTTCTATAAAGTTTTCGCACCTAAACTGCTTTGTAGTTCCTTTTCTGTCCTGTCTGGGTTTCAAGGGCGATTTGAAGCGATTTCGTAGAGTTTCTGATCCATCGGCTTCTCTCTTCTCTCCAGCTATACAAAGAGAGCAGCCGTTGAAACAGAAATCGCCTCAGGCTCGTTAACATGCCATGTTTGATGCAAGGCTTTTTTCGCGCTTTTCTGCAATTGTTTTCGCTTTAAATCGCAAAATAATGTTCACAAGCTAAGATTTCAGTGCAGCTGGGTCGCTATATCAGCGCGATATCGCTGCACAATTACAGCTCAGTTAAACGACATCAGACCTATACTCGAAAGGTTTGCTATTCTTGTTCAATCTGTAAGCAGTTGTACTTAATCAGTGAATAACCTGCTATATCCCAGAGACAAAACGCGCCGCAATGGCAGCTTCTTGCTACTTACATGGGACTTACTTAAGTTCCAGGATAAACATTTCAGAATTTCCTCCAGAATCCGCGCGAATTTCAACTTCTTATTTTGTCTTGAAATTAGAATAGATGAAGCTTTATCATCTATTCATTTCATGACCACTAGTAGTCATGGTGTCGAAGGTGGACCGAATTCAATCTCATCAATTATACCGTCATCGGTAGGTAATTAATCAATGCTTGAGGCACGTTTTGGTTAGGCGAACGACTGTTTTTCTCGGCTTTTAGAAAACTTTACTTTACTTTATTGAATTCGTTGCATTCATATCAATAAATAATGGATAAAGAAAGAAATGGATAAAAAAGAAATAAAAATTGAACAGCAACTGGAGCAGGAAACAGGACGGTGTCCCAATTGAAATCCAGCCCCAACTTATATAATAATAATAATAATAATAATAATAATAATAATAATAATAAAAGTATGTATATATAATCAAGTTAAAATTAATTTCTAAAATAGAAATAGAAACCCCCTACTCCCAATACAGTTCACCCCAATTTCCCAGTCGTATTTAGACGTTCAACTTACAGCCCACTATTTGGAAGAGTATAAGAAAGAAGTTTGTAACTGTAAGAATATAAGAGCCTGCATTTAAAAGTGTGAAGTGAGTCCACAGTTTTCGTGTCTGTTGGCAATTTGTTCCAAGCGAGAACAGATCTACAATAAAAGAAATATTTTAAATAGTTTTGTTTCACATGAGGTTTTTTGTAATTAAGTTCGCATGAATTACGCACAAAAAGTATTCAATACATGAGGCTCATATTCATTGGCAGAGTTATTTATACTATGATCTTTCAATATTCAGAACTGATTTATTTGTAGCTCCATCAGAAATTGAATTGTCCATGCTAATGAGGCAAATCAGTATTGTAAACAACGATTCCCATATGGTAAAAGTTCCACGGAAAAATATCCCACGGCAACAATACCGACGCAGAATCCAAGGAAAAAGGTTTGCCTTTCATTTTAACACTCTAAAAGCCCAATACCAGCCCCGGGAGCCACGCCAGCTGGCAGTTTGTTTCCCAAAAGAAACGGTAAAACGGTTGTCGACGTGCGTGTACAAGTTAACCACGACACAACGACTGTTGAAATCGCCTTGGTAACCTCGTCGCGTACACAAACGTAGACTCACCGGTAGTGGTAGGCCGCGACGAGGTTACCAAGTCCATTTTAACGGTCGTTGTGTCGTGGTAAACTTGTACACGCACGTCGGCAATCGTTTTACCGTTTCTTTTGGGAAACAAACTACCGGCTGGCGTGGCTCCCGGGGCTGCTATTGGGCTTTTAGAGCGTTGAAATGAAAGGCAAACCTTTTTCCTTGGATTCTGCGTCGGAATTGTTGCCGTGGGATATTTTTCCGTGGAATTTTGGGTTTCACTTGGAATAGCCTGCGTAGCTGGCGGTTTTGTCGAGGAGCGCGCAAGCGAGCGGCGAAGCCGCGAGGAGAATGGCCAGAGGGCAATGAAAAACCGCCTGCCCGGATTGGGGGCTTTCTTGAGTAGTCCGTACGCTGGCGTACGGAGCGTTTTGATTGGATCAGAATCTTTACACGTCAATCAAGCTTTTTGTTAATCTCCCAAGGGAGAGCTCCAAGGGAATGTGAGAGTCAAAACAAAATGGCAGGGGAAGTATTAGTTAGAGCCTTATCTGTTCTGTGAACATCTTCGTCCAAGCGAAATGCAAAAAACAGAAACTAAAAAGCTTTAGCTTTCCACAGAGACCAAAATTATTGGAAGAATACAAATAGAACTCGAGTTATAATTTTTCGGCAACACAAATATTCCGTTAATTGACTGCGTTGACAGGGAAAGGGACAACTTGATAACGCAATTTTATTCATTGACGGAAAACCAATTTTCAACTTCTTGAACGGATTTTGTGAGCGCCAATAGCAAAATCTAAAACCTACACGTTTTTAGCTTTCCATAGAGACCAAAGTTATCGCTTTACGACGAAACTAACGAGTCAGAATTTTTAAAAAACCGAGCATCGGTGATTGTTTATTCTCTGGGACGTCGGTCACTCAAAGCGCTGTTTTACTCGTACACGGAATACTGATTTTTTTCCATGTTCTGTGAACATTTTCGTCCAAGCGGAATGCAAAAAGCATAAACTGCAAAGATTTAGCTTTCCATCGAGACCAGAATTATTGCAAGAATAGAAATCACTGAGAAATAGAACGCGAGTTATAATTTTTTTTGGCAAGACAAATATTATCTTACTTCCGAAGACAGGAAATCTTCGAAATCTTGACAAATTTTTGGGTTGAGATAGACGAAGCCTTCTTAATCTTCAGCTAGCAAAAGCGCAATCTGTAATTTTCATTGACACTTCTTTGAGGATTGGAAGCCTTTCCCCCCTTGGTAAGCTTTTTCGGAGTTTCGCCGGCTTTCGTCCCCATCGAGTCAGGAAATCACATTGATTATTTGCTTTGATGATCATCAAAAGCTGTCAACAGGTTGTCAAATTGTGAATTTGGGGGCGGCAGTCAAAAAGGCCCCCAATCCGGGCAGGCGGTTTTTATCCTCGCGGCTTTCGCCGCTCGCTCGCTCCCCGACCGAACCGCCAGCTACGCAGGCTACACTTGGAAGGGCTGTCTCGATGGACTATATCACCTTTCCCAACGAAAAACCATAATAAATAAGTGTTTTATTTTAAACCCTTCTGAAGACCTCGGAAATGGGACAAAACAGAGAAGCGATTCTACATTCATAGCTTAAAATCGTGGGCCACTACTATGTTTCTCAACTGTGAGACATGGTGTTCCGGCGTGGGCGTCCGCACGACAAGATTTCGCGCTTATCATTGTTTTTTACTTGCTTCTGCAGTTTGACTTGAGCCTTACAATGATTAGTCTCCTACGCAGCCGTTCTTTGTCTCGTCACGCAACGCTCCTCGCGCGAGGAGCGTTGCGTGACGAGACAAAGAACGGCTGCGTAGGAGACTATGCAATGATTGGTTTAAATATGACAGTTGACAAGCTACCCGGTCTGCGAGGTAATTGTGGGCGGCAGTCATGATTTTCATCGGGGCGTGCAACTTTCCCTTCGCCACAGCCGTAATCTGTTTTATGGATTGAAACCATTGCGTGGCAGTGTAGCCAGTGTAATTCACAGCAGAAAAGTTATCCCACTGCTTAAATAGCTGTAAAAATTTGAGAAAAGAAAATTAGTTGACTTTTTGAACAATAGCAAGGGAAATTAGATTTGTTGCCAATTCTGTTTTTACGCATTTCAGTTTTTACTTTATATCTTAATATCGTTCAATTTTCCAGCTTATTACGCGCATTTCTTTTTAGCGGTAATCATCGCTTCTTCGGTTGGAGGCGGTTGTAGCATGTTATCACACTTTATCGAGGGAATCCCCTTGGGACTGCAACGGGAATTTCACACATTTTGTAATAACACTTCATAAGACTCATGTAGTCATGATTTTAGAAAGATGGATATTCTCCCGGACGAAATCCTTCTAAGAATCTTTGCGTGTCTTCCTTTTGCGTGTCTTTCGCCCGCCCCGCATTCTATCGCCGAAATTAGAGGCTACTAGCAGTCTATACTTATAGGGTTCCTACGTAGTCTCCCTCGCAGCCGCTTTTTTGGGCTGTCACGCAACGCTCCCCCCAAAAGAAGCGGCTGCTGACATCCGAACTGCATTCCTTTCCCCGTATTGGCCAATCATAGCCAGGCTTCCATTTTTGGGAACCCATTCGCGCCAAACGCGCCGTTGGACAATCGCCCAATCAGAGACCGTTTTTTATCACGGCCCTCATGTGGAAGATATCACTGAATCAAGATGGCGGCGCTTGAAGCAGCTTTTCACAAAGCATCGTCAAAGTTTAAAATTTCTGAGCTTAATGTTTACCAGAAGCTTGCAATTCGAAAATTCGTCCTCGAGAAGGAAGATATTTTTGTTAACTTGCCTACAGGATCTGGGAAATCGTTAATTTATCAGGCTATGCCGCTCGTGTATGACCACGTTTCCGAGGAAAATGGCCACATTGTTGTTGTTGTATCACCGTTGATTAGTCTCATGGAAGATCAAGTGAAGTATTTGAGAAGTCTTGGTCTGTCTGCCATTAATATTTCTTCAAACATTGAAGTTGACCGTGCGAAGATAGAGAAAGGAGAATATTCAATTGTCTATGGCTCACCTGAAGCATGGCTTATGAACGAGCGCTGGCGATGTATGTTGAGTAATGATGTCTACTCAAGGAAACTTTGTGCTGTTGCTGTCGATGAAGCTCATGTTTTACGGCACTGGTAAGTCCGAGTCAAAAAGCGTTTTCCATTTAATGACACTTTGAACTTTCAAAAAATTAATTTCACGAATATTTGTAATATGTGTGTGCAAGTACCAAGATGCGAAAAAAAGGTAAGCGCACAGCTCCGTTTGCACGGTCAACAACTTACATTAGCGGCATTTTCAACCCGTTTTATTTTTTAGTTTCTAATGTATAATTTACTAATTAACCTGGTATTGAATTGATTCTGGCTAGAATGCAGTAAAAGAGAATGAATAATTTCAGGGAACTATACAGCGTAAGTTAATCTGTAAACATACTTTTCCTGGAAAATTCTTAAGAGAAAAAATAACTTGATATATTCAAAACAAATATTCAATTAAAACGGGAAGAAAGGATTTGTTTTCTCTCATGTCATAAGTCGCTGATCTTTTTACATGTATATTTCAGGGGAACATCTGAGGACAATAAAATGACAGTATTCCGTGAGTGTTATGGCCGCCTTCATGAGCTGCGATCATTAGCACCAAATGCTAAAATGATTGCTTTGACTGCAACAGCAACAAACCTGACAAAAGAAACGATTTTAAACATTCTTCTCATGGATAAACCATTTGAAGTCCAAGAAGGCCCAAACAAGCCAAATGTAACTTACATTGTGCAGTGTATGCAAAAAGATACTGACCATGATTTGTATTTTGAGTGGCTAGTTGAAGAGATAAAATTGAAAGGTACATCTAGCGAAAGAACGATTATTTATTGTCAAACTATCAAGCAGTGCAGCATTATATACGGAATGTTGAAAGGCATGCTTGGAAATGATATTTATAATGGAACAGATGATGATCCAAGCAATGTACTTGTTGAAATGCTACACTCGTGTACACCTCCTGCAAACAAAGAGAAAATTCTTCTCTCCTTTCAGTCAACGACTGGAACTATTCGATTGTTAATTGCCACAATTGCCTTTGGAATGGGGGTAGACTGTAAGGGAGTGCATAGGGTCATTCACTATGGACCTGCTAAAAACGTGGAATCCTATATTCAGGAAACTGGGAGAGCAGGCAGGGATGGTGCTCAAAGTGCTGTGTATATTTTATATCACGGAATCCTTTTAACCCATGTTGACGGCCATATGAAACAATATGTGAAAACGCATCATTGCAGAAGAAAGGAGTTGCTAAAGCATTTTCACTCCACTACTTGGCAGCATGAAGTTCCACATCTTTGCTGTGATAACTGTGCTGCAGATTGTGAATGTGGTTTGCCTGATTGTGGCACTTTTGCACGTTATCCTGTTTCTCAAGTGGAAGTAAACAATGGTGCATCGAGTAAAAAAAGAAAAGTGTATGCAGAGCAAAGAAAAACTGTGGAAGGTCGCTTGACTCAATATTACAAGTCCATTGTTATCAAACTTTTGAACACAACAGCTCATGGGGATGTGAGGACACTCACAAATTTACAGTTTATGCTAGGATTCTCAAAGCATCAAATCACACAAGTTTTGGATAATTTAGACAGAATTTTCAGTTTATCTGATGTTTACAAATTTGTGGAGATATGGGATATGCAGCATGCACTGGAGATTCTTACAGTTATCGGCAAAGTGTTTAATGATGTGGGTTCTTGCATGCAGTCATCTGACCCTACTCCTTTAGAGGACAAGGAATATGATTTGGACGAGGAGCTTCTTGATGAATGGAATGAATTTCTCCAAGATGATGACTTATTTGACATGATCTTAGACAATTTGTCTCTTTCCCAACTCGAAGACTCTTTCCTAGAACAAGAACCTGTGTGCAATAATTCACAAGAAATAGAAGTACCTTCAGCTGTATTGGCAACTGTTGAGGCCATGAATTTGGATCATCTAGTATAATGAAACTGCGACAAAAGTGAATTAATAGGTGCTGGAAAATATTGTGATTTATTTCCTGTCAAAAGTGACAAGTAACCAAATTTAGCAGAATATTGAAAAAGAAGTACATGTATCTTTAAATACTAGAGGTTACATTTCAATGGCCACACAATGATTACTGTTCAAATGAAACAAAACGCGGAACTACATGTACATGACATGTGGCCATTGAAATGTAACCTGTTCAGTATTTTGTTACATGTACATCTCCAATATTAATGTCAAAAATGTCTGAACATTTTTGCATGTCATCATGACAATACAACAAAAGTGTCTTAAACTGCTGTGAGAGACATTGAATTAAATTTTGTCCCTTTGTGAACAACTTTTTAGAATTCCACTTATTTAAACCTTCACGAGAAAAGGGAATTTGTTATTTCTGGGACAGCCTGGGAAAGGGATGTCATTTTTCATTGAAACTAAAGAAGCTAAGGGTTCGTCAGAAAAGTCAGATTCTATTGTACAAACCTATTTAACAACAACATTGTCACTAACAGTAATAGGAACAGCTTGTGGTTATTCCAGAAGGAAGAAGGGGACTTAAGTGGTTATGGGATGTTCCATTTTTTGTCTGCACTACCCTTAAGGGTGGAGGTCTTTTTTTTTTTTTTTTTTTTTTTTTTTGTAAAGTTTTCCTTCAAAGAAGCCTACAAAATTTAGGTTCTTGAGGCATTTTATTCTAAGGTGCTGGCAAAAAATCAAACCTCCGGATTTCACTTATCAAAATGCGCTAACAAAAAATGAGGGTTTGGATTCCTACCATATTTAAGAGGTGTAGGGGGGAGGGGGGGGGGCATGTGATGGGGTGAAGATGCAAGATTTTGCAAAAATGCAAGCTAAAACCCCTGAAAATGTTATGGCTCTTTCCTTTTCACTAAGTATAATCATAACTTGAAATCAGTTGAAGAACAAAATGTTTGCTGTCAAGATCTCTGGTTAATTTGCAAATTTAAAGTAATGTTCATCTTGCCCTAATTCCCCACATAATGTTTTTCTTATGCTTCTTTATCCACTGGTGCAAGCTAGACGCATCCAAATTGGCAAGCCTATCTTTCTTGAAGCCGTTGAATGTTTTGTAGCTGCGACCCTCAACTTCAGTGAATATTTTTAATTCAACTGCTCTTTTAATGAGCTCATTTAGGTCCCTTTCCAGACGTCCATGGGAATGTTTGCCCGATGGCAACATTCGCTTGATGCTATCATCAAGGTTCCCCAGTATTGATGCTGTTGGACTTCGTGCATAAGATAATCTCTGAACAGCCTTCTCAGTGACGTTAGGCCCAAGACTGCGAATGCCTTGCTTTACAGCGTTGTTGTCATGTTCTGTGTCTTCATCAAATGGGATATTAGCACCTTTCTTACCACTGTTGTTAACAGAGCGGTTCCAAACAAACCGCTCACTGTTTCTTTGGGATAAAAGTGCATGCACCAGGAAAAACTGGTACAAACATTCCAGTGCATACTTTGTGCTGTGCGATCCATCTGCCTTGCAATAAAGCATAATGTATTTGTATTGCCGCATAATTCGTGCCCCATCTCCTTCTTTAATAGCATCAAGAAAATTGAAAAATAGAAAGCAATCTGTCATGAGTGCACAGTTATAGTTGTACACATCATCACCTGCTTTCGTCTCTCTCAGATGGGTTGTGCATCCAGGTGAAGATGTGGTCAGTGAGGTGGAATCATCAACCTGAACTGGTGGATCATGGGACAGTTCATGATTTCTTCTTGTTTTGCCATTGTACTTAAATGACTTGTTGCACCCTGGGAATCTGCAGGGAAATCTCCCCTCAGCAGTAAGTTCTTGCTGCTGCAAAATATCTTTCTCTTCTTCAGTCAAAACTTCATCCACTAGATTTTGTACTTCTGCACCCGACTGGAAAATGAAAGAATCTACCACCTTCTCAGAGATTCCATGGAGGCACTCAAGTTTCTGGGCTTTTCTCATTTTCACCATGTCTTTTGGCAGGGGGTAGTGTGCTGGGGCACTTGTCTTGTCAGTGAACCCCAACACTTTCATTGCAGCCGTGATCACTCGTGACCGGAAGATGACATGGAGAAAGTCCCTATTTGCTCGGTACGAAGAATGAGGATCACCTGTTACATTCCGTCTGTTGATAAGTGTGCGGTCTGAAAAAAGGGTGCAAAGATCTGAATCTGACTTGCCACTGAAGAATCTGGAGTATATCAGCTGTTGAAAATAAAAACTTATGATTAGTATTGATAAAGTGTTAGTTAGGTATAAGGTAAACATGGAAGACATTCCAATAATATGCTAAGTTACTTGTATCAAAGATATCAATCAGAATGCCTTTCATTATTATTATATATAATAGTTATAACATTATTATTATTAATATTATTATTATTATTATTGTTTTTAACAAAAATGGTTATGATGATGATGATGATGATGATTATTATTACTATTATTACTACATGTAAATGCCTGAGTAAAAACAATCTGGGCAGACAAACACCAGTCAGAATAAACTAGCTTGGAAAAAAGAAACAAAAATAATGTTCATTTGACAAAGTTAATCTAAACTAATATTGCCTTGGTTGTGGTACTTACACTGAGAACTTTCACGGCAGCATGCCAATCACCCAGTTGAAGGTTAATGCCTTCCAAACGATCCTCTGGGGTAAAACCATTTGCTACTGAGGAAATGACATTAACTGCTCTTTCGACTGTTAGCTGGTCACCAGAGAATAGCTGACCATCGACGCCACCATCACCGGTTTTTGGAAGGTAAGAAAAGAATTGTTGCAGGATGGACACCATGTCTTCATTGAGGTTCTCATTTTTGAAGATGATACCAAGTGGAATCTGCAAAGTAAATAATATTACATTGAGATAACACTTCAAGTACTTAGTGAAAGACCTGAAAACCTTACCAGGGCAGTAAACATACCACAGCATATAGAGTATGATGGGGTCACTAAAACAATTTCTGGACATCAAACCCTTATGCATGAATGCCAAACCTCTTATCTAACTATTTCTTGATTCATACTTTTTGAATCACTTATTTATTTATTCAATAATTTATTCATTTACTTATTCATTATTATTATTATTCATTTATCTATCTATTTATTTACTTATCCATTCATTCATTCATTTATTCATTCGTTCATTTACATATTGTTCTCATACATTGACATATATTAGCCACAGTAAAAAGCAATTAAAAATAATTTCTGTAAAATTGATGATCCAATCCTACTTTTTTGGAGTGTTAATCTTCATTACCTTAAGAAAAGCAAAACAATTGTTCCCTAATATAAATGTACATGTCAATATTCATGGTGTGGGTCAGAGGTTGTATTAAGGTGTATACTAGGTAATACTTTTACACATAAAAAAAAAATACCTTCTTCGACTTCTGAGCCATCTCATTTGTATATTTGTGGGGGATATGAAAGATGCATGCATCCTTCAGAGGAACCAACGCATCAAAGTAGTTAACCAGGATCCGTGATGTGAGTATGATATAGTTGGACCGTTGTCGCTGTTGGTCATCTAGAGTAGGAAGAAACTTGAGGTTTGAAACTTCTTCGAGGTTTGCCTTTGGTCCTTTCGATTTTAGATGGGCCCCAGGGACACGATTCTCAATCATCTGATGATTGACCCAGTGGTAATCCCGGTTTTGTGATTCCATTGACATATTTTTCCTTTGCAACTGAATATCCAAATTGTCAAATGAAATCACAAAACCAGGATGAGTGGACTTCTCCAAATCAAATGCCTGTTTCCTCAGTACAGACAATTCTTCATTGCAGTTACATGTTGATGCAGAAGAAAGGTGAGTAGCATGCACATCATTTAAATTCTTGATCTTCTCCTTAAACAGGTGCAGATCTTCATTTTCCTTTGTAATCCTCTCCCTCGTCTGTTTCAAATAGCTATCATGTTTTTCACCCAGTGTATCCAGAGTTCTCAAAGTTTGCTGGTTTGAGTTTGTAAACTTCAGCTTATTGAATCTACACAGGCTGGCCTATTGAGTAAAAAGGGAATATCACAGAGCCATAAGGTTTATGTATGCATTTCAATCTGTATTTAAAAAAGTGTTACATGTATGAAGAAAAATTATGGAAGAAATTATTTGCTATGCTTTTTGAGCAACGTCAGATTAATAGTAATATTAATAGTACTAGTAACAAGAACAATAATAACACGAGACTTCAATACAGTAAACTTATGCATACGTATGTCATCGGCTTCCCCATGGGGTCGAGCCCCGGGCCTTCCAGGGAGATATCTGGGGGAATATAATGAGATGGCTGGGATTCTTTGCCCGAGGGTAGGGGAAAATCTTGACATTGTTTTACGATCAAAGATTAGGGGGTGGGGAAATTCACAAGTTTGAAAAGGATGTCATGTCAGCTGAGACACCTCACCCTGGGGGCTTTGTCTTGAGAAATTCCCCGACCCCCAGGGAAATTCCTCAAGGTTGCTTGACCTGATTTTACAATCTCCCTGGTTAGCCCGGGGGTCGACCCCACGGGGAAGCCGATGATATGTGCATTAAAGTTTAAATGCTTTTCTGAGTCAACTACAGTAAACACACGCATAAAAGAAACGGCAAATAGACCATTTTACAGTTCTTTGCTAAGTCCCCTGGCCTTTGATTGAATGCGAGGCTGGGGTTGACCTTGTTTTGATACAAACCTACCTGCTTTTCTTATGCAAATTATGCTGATTAAACACTAGTTAGCATAAGGAAAACATGATTTACATAAGAAAGGTAGGTAGGTTTGTATCAAAACAAGGTCAACCCCAGCCTCGCTTTCACCGACAACTGTAAAATGGTCTATTAAGTACCTCCAGGATGAAATTTGGTCAGAATAAATACCGTACATGTAAGCATGTAATTGTAATTCGTGAGACTTTCAGAGGGAATCATCTTAGGCACGAACAATAAATTTTGAACGGTAAGTGGTAAATTTTATGTCATCTATCGATCGCGAAGAACAGGAAATTAGCAGCACCCATATATGCAACACTTGCGTTTAGCAAACAACGCATTAAAGGTATGAGTTGTAACATTTGAAACTGTACCTCCGCTGCCTTACTCTTGAGAAGAACACCCATGATCGCTGCAGTGGCGCTCATTTCACAGTTTCTCTGTTTTAACAGAACGGATCCTGCAACGGCTAGGCTTCCAAACCACGTTGAACTTTTCGTGCTCTTGTTGACAGCAGACGTGAGAAGAAAAGAGTAAAAAACTGGAGCTCTCTCGCGCCACTCCTTACAAACATCCTCCAAGTCAAACTTCTCCAGATCCTTTTTTCCCGTTTTTCTGACAAGCGAGGGGTTTGTTTTGGAACAGAGACCAATTACTTCCTTTGAGACGACTTTCATCACCTTCTCTAAAATGTGATTTCTCACAGGCAGGCAATTCATTACTGCTGTCGCAATTCTTGAGGGAACTCCATGAGCGAGCGCTTTGCCAACGTTCTGGTAAGTCCCGTGAAGCGTTTTGTTCAGGCTTTTGCTGGGATACTGCACGGATAACCTTACCGGTACTTGCTGAGTTTCCACGAGGCTGTTTTCCCTGTTTGCCGACGAACACGAAGGAGTTGATGTCAATGGAGGCCTAAAGTCTTGTGTTGTGTCAGCGTGCGGAAACACTCGATAATTCGGACCGATTTGCTGTATCGGTGATAGGAAGCCACGGACATAACTAAGCGGGTTCGCACCAGATAGCAGTGGCTGAATGCCAAAAGAAGAAGTACAAGTGGTAGTAGAGCTAGCGCTGTTAGCCGAGCTAAATTCGAGTGTTCTCGACGCCTTCGCTCGGTTTGTTGATGGCAAGTATTCGCTTATTTCCTCCTTATCTCCATCTGTAGGTCGAATCAAGCGTTTAGCTCTTGGCCTAGCTTGAAAGGCGTCTTGGATTTCTTTTCTAGCATCTTCTACTTTCTCAGTAGCTCGCTGAAACTTTAACAGCCGCTTGTAGCACAATGTCCTGCAAACAAACAATTTAGTGTTCGCGTCGTTAGCGTAGCAGTTGACGTTTATGTTCAGCGTCGATTTTATGATTTCAGCGAAATTGTGAGAACTTTTTCCAAAAATATATACTTTGTCTTTACCAGGGCACAACGATGAACATGTGAAACATTTTGAGTCCTCATCTACAATCTTCTTCGGTGTCTCCTCCGCCATGATCAGTAACACTAGCTAGATTATCTGCCACATCCACATTTTCGCGCGAAACCTTACGTCATTTAGATTTTCTGGCATGTGATTGGTCTGTTCAAAAGACCGCAAACAAACCGCAAGGACAATGAGAAAGGAATGCAGTTCGGATGTCAGCAGCCGCTTCTTTTGGGGGGGAGCGTTGCGTGACAGCCCAAAAAAGCGGCTGCGAGGGAGACTAGTTCCTACGTGGATCAGCTCTTACGAAATATGGTCATTTGGGGTACACTGATACATTAGTTGAAAAAAAAAAAAAAAGAAAGAAAGAAAGAAAAGTAAAGAAAAGAAACAAAAAGCCTCCAACACGGTTTTTTAATCCCTTAGTGTCAGACGTTTCCTAGCCCAAAAATCTCAAGATGCGCCCGAAATGACGCACAAGTTTTGAATTCAAACTTCAAGTTTTGGTTTGAAGTTCACGCTTGACTAACTCGGATACTCAAGGTCAGGCATGCAAGCTGGTGTCATACCCAGCATGCTTTGTTTTCTTCATATGGAAAATCGAGGCCGCCTCGCGCGGGGAATTGAAACCAGAACATTTTTTATTTCTCACAGCTTGAAACTATTTCTGCTTTAGACAGCATGTTAGATCCATCGCTAGACTGCGTTAGCGAATCTTGTAAATATAAGTGTGAGAAGTGTTGCCGGGCCTACGCGACTCCTGCGGTTCGCTGATGGATTGTGTTTTGCGTTTATAGCTTTGCTCTAACCAGAATGTCTTTAAGTGATTTTCCTTTGCGATATGATAAGAGTGGAGGCTCCGTAAAGATTTCTCTTAGTTGTGCTTGATTATGTATGAGGTGCCATTTCCCCCAATAGTATTGTCTTTAAGCTGGGTGATGTTGCGTTACAAAGGGCAATATTGCCTCACACGTGCATTCTTGTTCCTTTGTTCTAGTGACGCTTTTCGGTCAGTGAATTTGGCTTCAGAGAGGTGTTTCTCTCCAACATTAGCTGAGTATTCTGAAGGCGTCTCGCGAAGTTTTTTCATGTTTTCCTCGACGGTTAATTGTGAGGAATTTGTTCTTAGAAGCCTTAACGCTTCTCCCTCGAAAAAGGCTTTAACATACTACAAACCCACTGAGAATTATTTAATGTTTAAGTGCTGGTTTTACTCTCCCAGGCCCAGCCCAAATCTTATAGAAGAGATCATATAACACCATGCCATTTGCGCTACCCTGCGAGCCGGAGTTCATTTGTGCTAGTATTACGATGTTTTGCGAAAGCCTGGTTTCAGGGGCACCCAACGAGCCAAATCAACCACTAAGCTGTAGAAAGGCATTTTTAAGTACCTTATGGTGTTTGGCGGAGTCCGTTTAAAGTTATGTTTTCGTTAGCTAGAAGAATTTGATCTGTTTGGATTCCTTAGCTGAAATTTTAATTGCCCGAAAATGTTAGGGAACAAAATCATTCTTTGAGAAAATGCTAGCTGAAATGACCTTTCCACGAACTTTCTAGGGGCCTATTTTCTTTCCGAAAAGGCTAGCTGACGTTTTTGATTGCCAAAAACAGAAATTACGACCTTTCCGGTAACCTTCCCCATTGCGAATCTTTTAGGCTACCTTTCAGTTGCGAAAACCCGAGTGCTCTCTTTAATCGACGCCGAAAACCAAAGGCGAACTACCTTCTACCGAACAAATATCTACCGAGACTTGCCGCTAGGTGGCCCTGTGGTTTGACACAACCATCACATTAACACGTAAACAAGCGTAATTTGATTGGACACACTTACACTAGCTTTATATTAACTTTACTTTCAGTCTAGTAAAGTTCAACTTTACGAAAACTTTATATGGCGGAAAGGAAAGTAAATCTGGCTCATCAACTTTCAACAATCTTTACGCAAGCTTTACGTGCGATTGACGTAGTGGCGTAAACTTACGCACATTTACGGGCAACCTTAATTTTCCGTAAATCTCTTTACGGGTACTCCCATAAATTTCGAATAGGTGACTGTGCCGCAAAGGGTCTGAAACCCTGACCCTATTTAAGGATGAAGCAAACAAAATCGACACCCTATTCAAGGACGAGACCCGAAAAAGCCGGAAAGAATTGGCGTGAAAAAAAAAAGCCGGATTCAACAGGCTAATAAGGAACGATCCAAACAACGGCTTACCGCTGCGGAAAAACAAAAAACAAAAAAAACATTTGTTTTTCCTTTTGCTGGGTATTTCTTAGCTGATACAATTTACCATATTTATTTGCGATGTATCTAACATGTTGTCTAAAGCAGAAATAGTTTCAAGCTGTGGAGAAATAAAAAATGTTCTGGTCTCCCCGAGGCAGCCTCGATCTTCCATATGAAGAAAACAAAGCATGCTGGGTATGACACCAGCTTGCATGCCTGACCTTGAGTATCCGAGTTAGTCAAGCGTGAACTTCAAACCAAAACTTGAAGTTTGAATTCAAAACTTGTGCGTCATTTCGGGCGCATCTTCGAGAAGGCTGAAAGCAAAGACTTGACGTTGAATCGAAAACTGTAATGCGGAGGGGTAGGCTTGATCGTTCTCAGAAACTCGAATGTTCAAACGAAGGCTTGAATGTTAAACGAAGACTAGATTGTTGAAGCGAATAGTTGATTTTTGAAGAGAAAACTTCAATCTTGAATCTTGTTTAGCATCTTTGACCTTGAATTGATGGCAATATGGTATGATGTTGAATGCAAAGAAAGAGTTTTGTTTTTAAAAGTTCATATCTAAATCGTAAACATAACGTTTAAAATGAAAACTTGGATGCTGAAAATAAAACTTGATTTTTGGCGGAGATTTAACGCCATATGCTCCAGCCTACCTATGGCGAGTAGTTCTTCGAGGGAATTAGCTACCACTGCTTTCCTCTTTGTCCTGGACACGTCAGTCAGTTTAAAGAGAGGCATCGTTATGGAAGTAGGTGTACGGAAAAGTTTGCCAGAGATAACCACAAATTTCAGAAAAACAGTAAAGAAACAAGCACTAACTGGAAACACGTACTAATTGACACTGTTTGACGTACGGCATCGTCCTAACTGTCACTTTTTGGCACATGATGTGAATCAATTATGTAGACAGAACTGTTAAAACTTGACATGCGACAGACTCGACAAAGGTGTTTTCGTACTCCAAGATGCAATTAATAAAGAAATTAGACGGGCGTGGGGCCTAATGGCGGACGGCAGCACGTTTTCGTAGTCTGCCTTATATTCCCCGCTGTCGGGTTAAGGAATGGATGATAAGGAAAAAGGAAAGGAAGGGCAAATAACATACTATTTCCCGGGTAAACGCGTTGAAAGAAGTAGCGATAGCAGTTCTCCGGAAACCGAGAAACCGCCTGCAAAATCCGTGAAAGTTGCAAAATCTAACATGGCGGAACTGGAGGAGATTTGGAAAGTCTTAAACAACATCCAGGAAAACACAAACAAAACTGCTTGCAGAGAACAAAGCTATTCGTGAACACTACAACGAGCTTCAGAAGTCACTGGAGTTCCATATAAGTAAAATGGAGGAACTAACGACTGAGAATAAAGATCTCAAGAGTGAAGTGAAGTCCATGAAGAAAATCTTAGACCAAGCTAACGAAGAACGGGACCAGTTATACGTCGATCTGGGGACAGCGATTAATCATATTGATGATCTCGAGCAATACACCCGCAAACACAATTTGGAAATACACGGTATACCGGAGAAAACAGAGGAAGTTATTACGCTTGGAAATGCGCTCAATGTTAAGATTAGACGTGACGATATCGACATTTGCCACAGAATGTTTACAGGCAAGAACCGAAGCAAACCCAGGCCGATTATTGTCAGATTCAAATCATATCGTACAAAGAAGGAGCTATATGGAGTTCGCAAAAGTCTCAAGAATCAAAATATGAGCCACATTTTCCAAGGTGCTGACATTGTGTACATTAACGAAAACTTGACAAGAATGCGACGTGAACTCTTTTCAAAAGTTTTGAGGCGCAAGAAGTTGGAGCAGTGGCACAGTGCTTGGACGATAGACGGTAAAATCTTTTTGAAATTATCATTAGATGACCAACCGGTTAGAATTTATAGCCAAGAGGAATTAGATAAGATTTAAATTTATCCTTAGTTGTTTCTCTTCGTTAGAATTTACAGATTTCAGTTTACTCCGTCTTAGCTACTCTTTTCGTTAATAGCCAATTTCGAACGAGTTTGCCTTTTGGTCGAGGGTCGAGGGTCGAGGGTAACTAGTCGAGGGTCGAGGGTAACTAGTCGAGGGTCGAGGGTAAATGGTCGAGGGTCGAGGGTAAATGGTCGGGGATCGAGGGTAACTAGTCGAGGGTCGAAAAATTCTTCAAAATTATTGGAAAATTATTTCTGAACGTCGTCAAATCAAAATTTCATATAGGCTTGTGTTAACATGAGTTTTCGGTGCCTGTTTTCGCCACGTACTTGCCATATTTGTGTTCGTGATCGAATCCTGTGTTGTCAATAACGTTTACATATTTCCCACGGACTGTAAAAGAAATACAAGTTAAATAGCGGTCAAAGCGGAAAAACCAACAACAAATTACGAGAGACACCCCTTAAGCAACAAACAAAAGGCATTTGTGACTTAAAAGATATTACTTGCCGTCTTCATGTCTCGGGGCTTTTGGTTGATCTAAGACCTGAACACAGCGCGGGAAAATAAGTTTTATTGCTTTAGCTGTTGGTCGAAAGAAAACGGCTGAGATCTTTAAAAAGAGATTTAGAGCCATCACTCCCAAATGAATTGAAGCAGCTTTTTATGATTCTGCGTAAAGCTTGTGCAATTAACCATAGGGAACAATTACTTGTTGTTTTATGCCAAATGTTGTAATCACCGTCGCTTCGTCGGCACTTGCATAACAAACTGTCAAAACCAGATTAATTTATGACGTCCAGATAATTGTAAAGATAACATATTTGCGCTAAAGAAAATTTACTGGGTTCTTTTCCTGTAGCAAGCGCTGTAAATCGCGTCCTTTTTTTTATTGATTTTGTTTTTTTACATCATCTTAGGGCAGGATACAAATTTTTTAGAACTTCCCCGTTCACATTTTTATGGCGAGAGTAAAGAAAGACATTTAATTGTGAAGGGTAGTTTGGATGGGGAAAATACATATTTTAAAATAATAAAAAGTCAACACCCAGTAGGCTTTACCAAGGCGAGATAGGCGGAGTTAATTGGCATCTGCCTTAGTCGGAAAATACCTTTAGTTTCAGGCCTCATTAACGGGGGGGGGGGGGGGTTATTAGAGAGGGGGCTTAATAGGGAGGGGAGCTTATTTCAAATCTCAAACACGCCATTTTCGTCTTAAAATAGTTTTTGTACAAAACTCAAACAACTGCAGTGAAACTTTAGATTCAATTCTGATCAGCAAACAGTAAATTATGTGTTTCAGTGCATATTTATTTAAAAACAAACCAACTGGGCCGCATGAACTGGATTTCGTAAGAGGAAATAGGAGGGACTAATTACAAAATCTCATCTCCCAAAGGGGGGCAATACGTTTATTAGAGAGGGGGGGGGCTTATTACAAAAACCGACTTCCAAACGAGGGGCTTATCAGAGAGAAGGGGGGTTAACAGAGACGGGGGTTAATAGAGCTTTCACGGTAAGAACCTTTTTTATAAGAACGTTCAGGCTGAAATTAAGGGTAAAAGAAATGTAAAACCGTGACTGTAGTCTAACAGGACAATTTTGTTCTTGCATGATACACTGAAGAACAACTCAGTTTGTAGTTGAACTAAGTCTGTTCATACCACATCACAGCGAACAATGCACTTTGATAGGTTTCACATTGATTTATTGAAATACTATACCACACTTTTAAATCACAAATGATAGGTTCCACATTGATTTATTGAAAAACTATACCACACTTTTCAATCACGAACACAAATATGACAAGTCGCGACGAAAACAGGCACCGAAAACTCATGTAAACACAAGCCTATATGAAATTTTGATTTGACGACGTTCAGAAATAATTTTCCAATAATTGTGGAGAATTTTTCGACCCTCGACTAGTTACCCTCGACCCTCGACCCTTTACCCTCGACCCTCGACTAGTTACCCTCGACCCTCGACCCTCGACCCTCGACCAAAAGGCAAACTCATTTCGAACTAGTTTATCATAAACAAAGTTTGTGATTTCTTCGTTTTATTGCTTTCATTCAACTTACAAAATCTGAATCTTAACTCATTCGCGGGGAATTGTAGGGGAGAATATCCAAACCAATATGAAAAACGGCTTAATCAGTATGTGTATTTTTTCGGATGTTTTAGTGTGTATGTTGTTCCTTTGTAATATTTTGATTTGGCACACATTCTGGAGGAAGCGTGTTTGTTTGCAGCCTTGCAAGTGTTAGTGTTTAATTGTACATGCTGCGATGAATCTGAAATGTATTTCTCTGAATATTAGAGGCTTAAACAAGGCGATCAAACGCAGAAAGTTATTTCGGTGGCTCCACATTGCTAAATATGTTGTAATTTTTTTTACAAGAAACCTACAGCGATAAGGCAATCGAAAATGTCTGGCGCGCGGAATGGGAAGGTGACATTTTCTATTCCCATGGCTCAAAACACAGCAGAGGTGTGATGACTCTCATTAAACCAACTGTGAATGTTGAAAATACTAACATAATCGGTGACAAAATTGGAAGAGTTCTTGTTGTTAAACTTACAATACAAGACGAAGAATTTTGTTTGGCCAATATTTACGCTCCCAATGACCAAAATCTTCAAGTCAATTTTTATACTCAGCTGACGAGTATGTTACGTCCCTATGTTAACTTAAATATTGTACTGGGCGGAGATTTCAACTGTCCTCTTGAAAATATCGATAAAAAAGGCGGAAAAGACATCAATAGTAGAAAAAATGCCATTCAAAGTATAGTTGAAATGAGTAATAATTTAAATCTTGTCGACATTTGGAGACTCCACCATCCATCCCATGAACGATTTACCTGGCAGAACAGCTCTGGAAAGATAAGATGTAGATTGGACTATTGGCTTATTTCGAAGCACCTGATTCCTCGCACAAGTAATACAGATGTGAAGTCTTACTATGATTCGGATCATAGTCCTATTTACGCGGAGATCCAATATAAAAACAACCCAAAAATCGTCTGTCCCAGGGTTCTGGAAATTTAATAACTCCCTCCTGGATAACGAAGAATTCGTGACACATTTAAAATTCTTTTTAACACATGCCAAAGAAAAACATCGCTACATCGAAGACAAAAGACTTTATTGGGAAATGATAAAAATGGAGATTAGAGACTTTTGTTTTCGTTTCTCTAAGCGGCTTGCCAAAGCAAATAGGAAAAAAGAAATAGATTTACTCTGCAAGCTAAAACAACTGAATGAACGTCTTGATCAAAACCATCAGGATACAAATTAGTAGTAGAGGCTGAACGCGTCAGACTCGAATTACAAAAAATCGCTGAACATAAAACAAAAGGTGCGATAATAAGAAGCAGAGCTAGGTGGTATGAGCATGGTGAAAGGAACAGTAAATACTTCATGAATTAAGAAAAGCGGGCTCACGAAAGGAAACACATAGTGAAACTGAAAACAAATGAAAATGGATATTTAGAAGAGCCGAATAAGATCTTGTTCGAAATGGAAAACTTTTATAAGACCTTATATTCCTCTCAAATATCAGATGATATATGTAATGCTTCAGCACCGTCTTTTCTAAATTGCAACAACATAAAAAGACTTGATGGTGATCATCAGAAAACCTGTGAAGGTCTTCTCACTGAGGAAGAATGCCTATCCGCTCTTAAACAATTTTCGAAAAGTAAAACCCCAGGTTCTGACGGACTCACTGCGGAATTTTATTTGTGTTTTTGGGAATATGTAGCATTTCCTTTAATAGACTGTTTAAACGACGCCTACCAGTGCGGTGAAATGTCGATCTCACAAAGAAGGGGTGTGATCTCCTTGTTGCCAAAAAAGAACAAAGACATTCTTTTCTTAAAAAATTGGCGTCCGATCACCTTGTTGAACACCGACTACAAAATAGCCACGAAATGTATTGCAAAGCGGTTAGAGAAAGTCTTGCCAATACTGATCGACAGAGATCAAACAGGCTATGTAAAAAATCGCTTTATTGGAGAAAATATTCGGTTGATCTCCGATGTGATCGAATTGTATGACAAAAAAAATTTGCCAGGCATGTTACTTTTTATAGATTTTGAAAAAGCGTTCGATTCTTTAGAATGGAATTACCTGTTCAAAGTACTAGAGGTTATGAACTTTGGCCCGATGTTTCGAAAATGGATTCACACCTTTTACTCTACATCACAAGCTGTGTTATGAACAATGGTTACGCGTCAGACTTTTTCCAGCTCTACAGAGGTGTTCGACAAGGTTGCCCCTTGTCAGGGCTTCTTTTTGTCCTAGCAATTGAAGTCCTTGCCCAAGCGATCAGAGAAAATGAAAATATCCGTGGTTTGACAATTAACGAGACTGAATTAAAACTAAGTATGTATGCAGATGACCTTACTGCCGCAGCTTTTATAAAGGATGAGTGCTCGGCCAGCCACTTATTCAGTCTCTTAAATGACTTCGGAACCTGCTCAGGGTTGAAAATAAATATCTCGAAAACGGAAGGAATGTGGCTTGGAAGCCTAAAATGTCACTTAGGCAAACACGCTCCATTCCACATTACATGGCCAGAAGAATATGTATTTGCGCTAGGTGTCGCATTCACCTATGACTACACCACTAGTTACAAAATCAATTTCGAAGAGAAGCTTGTAACGCTAAAGAACGTTTTAAATCAATGGACGACTAGAAATTTAACTCTCATAGGAAGAATTTGTATTGTTAAGACGCTTGCAATTTCTAAGTTAGTTTATAATACGTCTGTTCTTACAGTGCCTCCGACCTTCGCAGAAAAAGTTAATGATATTTGCTTCAAATTCATCTGGAACTTCAAGCCCGATAAGGTACAACGTCAAACAATAATACTTCCTGTGGATAAAGGCGGTCTTAATATGGTTGACTTCACCATATTGGATAAATCGCTTAAAGCAGCCTGGGTCAAACGCATACATGAAGCAGACGGTAGTAAATTGTGTTCCGTTTTCTCCTCTGTTATATCTCAATATGGGGGTCGATTTATCTTTGAATGTAATTTCGACACACACGATTTAAATTTGACCACACATGAACCAAGGTTTTACAGAGATATACTGACTATTTGGCAGGAATTGCACTCTACGAACCCTTCCACGATTATGGAATATCAACATGAAACTATTTGGAACAACCGTTTCATAAGAATAGACGGGAAACCTGTGTTTTACTCGTCATGGTATAGAAAACGGGTTACTAAAATTTATCATCTTTCTAAACGAAAGCGGAAACTTTTTATCGAGATCTAATTTTCAACGAAAATATGGTTTGCTAGTGGACTTTCTAACTTATAATGGTCTCCTTTCTGCGATCCCTAACCTATGGAAAAAAATCAATTCTTAATTCAGAACCTCTCAATAACACTGGCGAACGCAACCTCACTTCTAGGAACGTCACGGCCAAAATTGCGCATAAAATGTTTGTGTTGAAAATGCTTAAACCTCCGAACGTAGAAAGGATACTAGACGAACAAAATCTTACGGCTAAAGCTATCTATGAGCTACCCTTCAAGGTCACTATGGAAAATAAACTAAGATGTTTTCAATATAAGGTGGTACATAACATTCTACCAACTAATAGCAAACTTTACAAAATGAAGCTGAGAAAATCTCCGAGCTGTGATCGTTGTAACCACCCCCATGAAGATTTACTTCACCTTTTTTATGAATGCCCCAGTACTCAAATTTTTTGGCAAATGGCAATCAGCTGGTGGAATGAAAAGAGATCGGAAAATGTCACCTCAAACGCTACGGATATTTTATATGGCTATCATCCTGAATTAAATACTTGTTTAGCCCTCAATCATTATGTCATTATTGCAAAATATCACATCTTTCTTTCGTGGTTAAACAAAGCCTCTCCCAGCTTTGAAATCTTCAGCTTGTTACTTAATGAAAAGATCCTTTGTGAACGTACAATTGCTTTTAAAAATAACACACTGAGGAAATTCAGAGCAAAATGGACAACACTATTTGCATGAGCTGCACTAAATACGCTTGTCTCGAGGGATGTGCCTCTTCTACTTTACTTTCCTTTTTCATTTCTATTTACGTCTTGCTTATTACTTATGATTTCTCTCTCTTGTGTGTATACTAGTAAAAATTCTCTGTATTCTAGTTGCGTAACTATCTGTAGTGCAAGTTATGTGGCTGGCTGGCTGTATTGTATGTAAATAATTCAATAAATAAATTACAAAAAATAATAATAATAATAATAATAATAAAGAAATTAGGTGTAAATAAACGGAACAGTATGTTCCAATTCTTATACAGGGACTTCGGTTTAGCCGTATAGAACTAGTTTTGAAAAAGGTTTTAAAAGCTTATTCTGCGCTGAAGAAATCATCATTGATAAATGGTAAACTGGGCGGTACGATCAAAAGGCGGAAAATCAAAAATATCACTAACTCTTTCACGAAAGCAGTTTCTTCCTTTGTCCTTATTTCCGCGTGCACTTTCTCGCCCCCCACTTTCTGCAGTCGCTACCAAAAGCTCCAGTTAAACAACTAGACATCATCAGGTACATACCAGCTTCTGTTACTTTCGGTTTATAAGGTGCGTCATAGAAACCAAATCTATCATGGCGAGCGCGTGGAGACGACAAGGGAAAGAAATGTGGAAGTACGCGGAGATGATGAGAAATCAGAGAATAAAGAAGCGAGAGCATTTCATGTGGGCTGAGCCGGAAAGGAAGAGAGCAAGTAGAGAAGAGTGGAGAAGAAAAAGGCAAGAAAGTAATGACAGAATGGGGACCGGAAGAAACTGGAAGAAGAAGAATAATAACAAGAATGACAGAAGGCGCGCTTGGAATGGTCCAGAAACCAGACCTTATCCGACTCCTGAATTTAAAAAAAATAAGTCGTAAAAAGGGGAAAATAAATATAATATCGATAAATAATAATAATGTCAAGTTCATTTAATTGTATTTTAATTTCATGCTACTTCTGCCCAGCAGGTATCGCATTCCGTTCATTACACAAACCCAGCGGCGCTTTTCGTTTTCCCAAGGGCAGTGAACAGAAATAGAAAGCGAACGGGGCACGAAGTGCCAAGAAGAAAAAGAAAAAGAGACAAGATACTGTAAATATAAGACCGTATACCGAAAATCCCACTTATTTGTTGAAGCTGTAGCAAATAATCGGTGATCAAAAATTGGGTTCAAATCAGTTTTTATACTTCCCGTCCCCTGAATTGGGAAGCGGGAAGAGGAGAGACTCTGAGGAACGAGGTTGGTTTTTATACTGCGTACAGTCGGTTTGCGGTTATACCAAGAGGAACGCGATACTTGATACCCACTTAGGTTAACCGTCGTGTAAACAGACAACACAGGCAAAGACTAATCTAAGCGCCACGCGTGCACGATAAAAATTGATTTGGAAAGGTTAGTACCTTAAATTCACCATTAAATTCTCCCTATCTATCTTCGGTACACTTTTCAACAAGCATTTTGCTATATTGACCCTCAGAAATAATAGAATTCATCGGTGACCCCTCAGAAAACGAGAATCACTTCGTGAATTTTACCGGGGCCACTTTTGCCTTGGCAACCCACGTTTACACTAGCATGCTTAAGGGTCGTTGACATCAACAAGTTTGTCGCGGGACATGAAAATCTATTTTATCGCAAATATTCTTTAGAGAAAAAAACCTCTAATTACTAATGTGAAAAGAGAAAATGATATCTGCCTGAGTACTCATTTCGATAATAGAATTACGCCTCAGCTTTCATAGAAATCTTCCCTTCTAGCAGAGGTCTCTTCTGCCAGCGGGGCCGGAAATAAAAATCACGCCAGCCAAGGGCGCCTATGCTTTGTCGCATAAAAATTGGCATAAAATCTACGTTAAATCAAAAGGCTGATTCTTAACGATATCCAAAAAAGTAAATTTAATTTTGTCATAGTTTACAATTTTTAAAAACGCGGTCACCCTGTGCTATTGAAGACGGTTTTTTGTCTTCAAATCACGCGCTCGAAAAGTGCAGGTAATTCTGGCGCGTTGCGGGCCAAATCTACAAACTTCCAGAATCTTGTTTTTATTCCTAAAACGGACAAATTACTTCTTTGGCACTTAAAATGGAAAGGAAGAACATTAATCGATGTTTAGGTGGCCTCAGAATGGAAGATCAAGGCGAACGGAGCCCTCTGAAACTTTTCTTGTGAATAATTTTTCCTTCCCTCAACCGCAACGAAAACGCTTTCAAGAGAGTTTTGAATACAGATAGCGGATTTAAAGCAGCTGCCTGGACTTTAGAAAACAAAAATGGTAATGTACATATTAGTTCGAAGTTGAATTCAGCTTTTAGCACGATAGGCAAAGCCACAGCCGATAAAATAACTGCAAAACTTGTGGGAAAAACTCATGCTTTCGCTTTTGCGTGAATATTTAATTCGAACCCGTGTTCATGCAGCGAATCACGTCTGTGAAATTTCGAACATTTTTTGTGCTTTTAGATAAGTTTTTTGCCTCATCTTGAATGAAAATCTATTGTTATTGAACTTCCTGTCACTTTTCTTTCATTGGTTTCCTTCATTTGAGAGTTTTAGTGCAATCTGGATTTGGATTTCTGTACATTGAAGACCTTAATTTCCGGCAATCTCCGTGATTTGTTTGTTTAGTATATTCGCTTCGAGTCGGCCTTTTGATCGAGGGTCGAGGGTCGAGGGTAACTAGTCGAGGGTCGAGGGCAATTAGTCGAGGGTCGAAAAATTCTGCACGTCGTCAAATCAAAATTTCATATAGGCTTGTGTTTACATGAGTTTTCGGTGCCTGATTTCGTCACGTACTCGTCATATTTGTGTTCGTGATCGAATCCTGTGTTGTCAATAACGTTTTTTACATATTTCCCACGGACTGTAAAACAAAACGAAAGAAAGAAATAAGTTAAATAGCGGTCAAAGCGGAATAACCAACAACAAATTACGAGAGGAACAAAAGGCATTTGTGATTGCGTTCGACGAAGGAAGAACGCTTCCTAATCTTCTGGGTAGCCTGTTATCGCATAGGTGCCCTGTGCACGCAAGCGAAAGCTGACCCGTGTTTTTTCGTTCCATGGTTCAGCTTTTCGGCGCCATTTTGAATGACGTCACAATTTCGTTTCGCAAAGCATTCTGCCTTGTAATAACAATAATTGCGTTCGCAGAACGCAGTTCTAATCCAGACTGAATCGAGATTTTTGGACAACGGGTGAACGGGTGGGTCTTGCCAAGAGCTGCCCCTGCAATCTGCAAGCAATCAGCGGGGACGAACATCGCCAAGCCAACTCAAAAGCTTTCAAAATGGCGGCCGTCGGTGAGGAAGACGAAAGTGATTTCTAAATGTCTTAAATGAGCTGCTACAGCCTGGAAATGGCGAAAGTAAAAATGGCGGCGATACAATTATAATGAGTGGACAATTCATCGAGTAAAAGCGGAATTGAATCGACAAAATCTTTCGAAAACAAGACCTGTTTGATCGAGTTGTTGAACACGAAGAAATTGGGGTTCTGCCAGAGACCTCTGCTAGCAGGGAAGGTTCTTTGTGGCGAGGATTGGCGATTGAAGTGGATGATCTGCCACCTTACCTCCCAAGAAACGACCTCGGCTGAAATTTGTTATATCAGGATAAACAAATGTCTGAGAAATATTTTGTACACCTTTTTACACCACGGATCGGTCATTTCGATTTCGTCACTGAAACAAACAAATATGCCATGCGAAGGAACAAACCATGTTGGGTCGGAACAAGTCCTGAGGAGCTGAAGGAATTTCTGGGGATTACTGTCTGGATAAAGCTCAAACAATTGCCGATTTCTACAATAATTTGTTCGTTGCTGCTACAACTATTTTCAGAAACTATGTTTTAATATTGTGTTAGTCAAAGTTGATATTTTTTAGGCTTTCCAAGATGCTGTCAATGTGCTTTTAGTGTTCAAAGATCATCATGGACCACATGCCCCTCCATATGGTGGTTTTAGGGTTAACATACCAAACCTACCAATACTCGAACGCACTTTCTAATCTACGATTACTACTAGTTTAAAAGATATTACTTGCCGTCTTCATGTCTCGGGGCTTTTGGTTGATCTAAGACCTGAGCACAGCGTGGGAAAATAAGTTTTATTTTTTTAGCTGTTGGTCGTAAGAAAACGGCTAAGATCTTTAAAAAGAGATTTTTTTTCATCACCCCCAAATGAATTGAAGCAGCTTTTTATGATTCTGCGTAAAGCTTGTGCAATTAACCATAGGGAACAATTACTTGTTGTTTTATGCCAAATGTTGTAATCACCGTCGCTTCGTCGGCACTTGCACAACAAAACCAGATTGATTTATGACGTCCAGATAATTGTAAAGATAACATATTTGCGCTAAAGAAAATTTACTGGGTTCATTTTCCTGTAGCAAGCGCTGTAAACTGCGTCCTTTTTTTATTGATTTTGTTTTTTTACATCATCTTAGGGCAGGATACAAATTTTTTAGAACTTCCCCGTTCACATTTCAATGGCGAGAGTAAAGAAAGACATTTAATTGCGAAGGGTAGTTTGAATGGGGAAAATACATATTTTAAAATAATAAAAAGTCAACACCCAGTAGGCTTTACCAAGGCGGGATAGGCGGAGTTAATTGGCATCTGCCTTAATCGGAAAATACCTTTAGTTTCAGGCCTCATTAACGGGAAGGGGGGTTATTAGAGAGGAGGACTTAATAGGGAGGGGCCGGGGCTTATTTCAAATCTCAAACACGCCATTTTCGTCTTAAAATAGTTTTTGTACAAAACTCAAACAAATGCAGTGAAACTTTAGATTCAATACAGATCAGCAAATAGTAAATTATGTGTTTCAGTGCATATTTATTTAAAAACAAACCAACTGGACCGCATGAATTGGATTTCGTAAGAGGGAATAGGAGGGACTAATTACAAAATCTCATCTCCCAAAGGGGGGCAGGAAGTTTGTTAGAGGGGGGGGGGGAGTTTATTACAAAAACCGACTTCCAAACAAGGGGCTTATTAGAGAGAAGGGGGGTTAACAGAGACGGGGGCTTAAGAACCTTTTTATAAGAACGTTCAGGCTGAAATTAAGGGTAAAAGAAATGTAAAACCGTGACTGTAGTCTAACAGGGCAATTTTGTTCTTGCATGATACACTGAAGAACAACTCAGTTTGTAGTTGAACTAAGTCTGTTCATACCACATCACAGCGAACAATGCACTTTGATAGGTTCCACATTGATTTATTGAAATACTATACCACACTTTTAAATCACAAATGCCTTTTGTTTGTTGCTTAAGGGGTGTATCTCGTAATTTGTTGTTGGTTTTTCCGCTTTGACTGCTATTTAACTTATATTTCTTTTTTTCGTTTTGTTTTACAGTCCGTGGGAAATATGTAAACGTTATTGACAACACAGGATTCGATGAACACAAATATGACAAGTACGAGACGAAAACAGGCACCGAAAACTCATGTTAACAAAAGCCTATATGAAATTTTGATTTGACGACGTTCAGAAATAATTTTCCAATAATTTTGAAGAATTTTTCGACCCTCGACTAGTTACCCTCGACCCTCGACCATTTACCCTCGACCCTCGACTAGTTACCCTAGACCCTCGACCATTCACCCTCGGCCCTCGACTAGTTACCCTCTTCCCTCGACTAGTTACCCTCGACCTCGACCCTCGACCAAAAGGCAAACTCATTCGCCTCCCTCAAATATATTTTATTGAGTCTTGTTCGCCTTCTACGGAACTCCTGGGGATAGAGCTAAGTTGGTACTAAATTCACACAGTGGAAAAACGATTTATCTCAAAATAATTGCCTTGTTTTTGTCGTCTTTTTGATGTACAACTTTCCTCTTTCTCTCGCTGCGCTGTAATATTTCGTCGGGCGGCGAAAAAATTATCCGATTTCTTCTTTTTGAATTCGTTTTACGTGTGTTTTTCGCCGAGGACTTCGGTATAAGAATCGACGAAATGCTATTGAAGAGAAACGTTTTTAACATGCTACTCTTGTTCTTACGTTTTACAAGAGATTGATGTAAAGATAGTTTTGAAATATATTCGCTTTGATACTCGATAAAAGGTTCACTCTCAAGTGCAGTGGTCGCTCCTATAAATACGTCTTTCTAAATACCCCCTCTTAAGTTTTCGCTCATGAAGTAGTCTCTCGTAAAGATTGTGGAAGTTTTCGTTCCCTCCAAAAGTTGAAATCTTTGTCTGGAATGCCTTCGATTGCCTCAAGTAAAGTTACTATGACAACGATTTTGTCACAGCGGAAAGCGGGGCCCTGGAAACGAGACTTTGAAAAAACGAAAGGAACAAACAGCATTTTATGACCGGTTCCAAGCCTTCGGCTGGCCCCAGTAAAAACTATCCGAAGGGTGCCCCCTCAGAAAATCTCGTCCATGGAGGGGGGGGGGTTGATAATAAATGGAATGGCCCCCTTTCTCTTAAGAGTGGAAACACAGGAAGCACATAAATCGCTAAAATCGCGATAGATCGGTAAAATAACTACACAGATAGCAAGCAACACACCTTGGATGTAAGGTAAGGCTTTTTTATTGCGAATTTTTTCGTATATCTATCAACTAGAACCGATAACGGGGATTCCCATACAAATCCTTATAATTTGCAGCCATGTTGTTTACTGTACTCAACATGAGCTTGCGGCGCCTGTGCCGTCAGTACTTCAAATCTCAAAACAACTGATGGTCCGGAGCCATTCAAATATGTTTTGAGAACGCATCAACAACAATATAACAGACACGACAGTAAAAAAATGAAAGTGGAAAACAAATCGCTCGGCAGAAATTGATGAGGACTTACAGAATTTTTTGCGTGCATTCTCGATTCTGGAATCAACTTAGTGTAACCTAGCGGAGATTCCAATAAGTCATGACCTTTGCACCGAGTCGTCCAGTGGTACTATAAGCGACAATAAGATCGAATCGCTCAATCTCCTGAACAAAATAGCTCATTATTCAAATGACAGTTATGGACTCTGTAAGAATGACTTGTTAAAATTACCTCCCGATCTTGCGCATAATGCACCCGGCCCGAAACAACTGATATCCGGTATCCTCCGGTCCACATTGCACGAAAGCGAACCTAAAATGCTTGTAAAATCGTTCCCCGAAAGTTGAATTTCACGAACTTATTTGTTAATTTCTTTTCAAGGCCGAGGAGAGAATATTATATCCACACCACTTGTTGAAAATGAGGCACTTTCATTCAACTCTTAGCGATTTATGGACGATTCAGAATTTGACCACAGTCATTACTGTATGCGCATAAGATTTCAACAGCAGCGTTGACAGCCACATGCAGCGTAACACGATCGTTTGTTTATTGTCTGATCAAGAACGTAGGGTGAGTCTAATATAACCAAGAAGATCAATTCGCGCTGCAACTGTACGGCGAATTTCACTGGAAATACGGTCAAATAGGACTCCTCTGCTCCCTGTGATTATATGGAATAACACTATGCTAATCGACTTTTTTGTTTTGCGCGCGCATTCAAAGGTGCCAGGTTGCTCATTTGTTTTGAATGCGCTTCTGACTAGAAAGCTCCCCGCATTTCTGTCGCTTTTCAATGAAGTCAGTGGTGGTTGCAAAAAGATTCTAGCAGTTTCTGGATCATTTTGCAGTATTTTAAAGTTATTAAGAATGATGGTTTTTACTGGGTTATTATGGGGGTGAAATGTGTGCTCAATTTACATTATCAACTCGTGTTTTACTCCCCCACCGACGCAGCACCACAGTTTCTTTAGAAACTAATCCCCTTTATTCATTTGTTGTTTAATCGCTGCAACCATTTACCTCTTGTCTTAGTAGTTTTCAATCCACAGATTCCTGACCAGGAGACTGAAGACGACGATGCCAAGCCTGAAGAAACTCAGCAAGGAGCTACGCCAGGAAATCGTAAGTTATCGATCTTTTTCCTTTTCCCGCTTTTTGTGGTAATTGAGCTTTCCGTTTACCCACACCATTTTCGCCAAAAACCAGGTTTTGTAGTCACATCAACTTCATAAGCCGTTGCCTACAATCTAAAGTTATTCCAAACGGTTTTCGCTCTAATTTTTATGCGTCTACGTTCTCTAGCTCCAATCAATCTACCAAATTCAAAGCGCTCAAAATTCTTTTTCACGCAACATCATGATGATCACAATCAGAGCTGTGTGCCAAAAGCGTAAAGACCTAGACAAACAAATTCTCCAGTGCCGCTCCGAACTGTCCAAAATCTGTCCAGCTGTTTTGGTAAATCCTATATGCGCCAAAATCCAAGAACTTAATTCTAAATTTTTTAACCACTTACACCATTTTAAGAGCCAAAACCGCGGACACTTAATAGGTCCAAAACTTACCAGTCACACGTCATTCGATAGCCATAATACTGTAGTTTCCATTCCAGAAAATCTTCCACTTACTGACTCAGAGAAATCTGTTCTCAGTAAGGACCTTAATTTTGTTCCAATTGCCAAACGTACCAGCGAATTTTCAGTTAAGCAAGACGTCGAAAAATTCATTCGCCGCATTCAGTTAACAAAACAACAACAACAACAACAAAACTTTATTTAAACTCGGTAATTGCATACCACACGAGGTGCTAGTTTGACCGAGGTAAAAGCTTTTTGCCACGACAAAGAAGATGATTCTAACACCTCGGATAAAGATATTTTTGAAACACTTCGTGTTCGCAAATCAAAATGGACTCCTCAGGGGGCCAGTTCGTTTCTTTAGATTTTTTCATCAAAAAAATGCTGTCGTGACATTCAAAAACTGAAATTCAATTGTGACACTAAATTTTCCAACCTTTCTTCGGAAGAGTTGGCAGTGCTTAAAAATCCTAGCAAGTAGAAAGATAGAATTGTCAAATCGGCTGACAAAGGCGGCGCGGTAGTTGTTTAGCGGTCCGACCATTACCAAGAAGAAGCTTTGCGGCAACTTTCTGACACCTCTTTTTATGCTAAAGTCGAGAAAGATCTCACTTCTACCAACAAAAAAAAATGTCAAGGACACGATTAAGGACCTTATAGACAAGCACGAATTGCCGGCTACTGCTACTAATCTCATCATCACTACTCCAAGAACCTCGTATTTTTTACCCAAATCCACAAACCTAACAACCCGGGTCGACCGATCGTTTCTGCCTGTAGTTGCCCTACCGAACTTATTGCCAGCTATTTATACAAGATTATGTCGCCCATCGTCAAATCTTTGCCATCTTACATTAAAGAAGTCAACACGCACTTGAAATTTTCCGCGATTTCAATTTCGCCGGCGAAGACAGACTAATTTTCACTATGGATATTACATCTCTATACGCCGTTATTCCCAACGGCGAAGGTCTTCAAGGACTTAACTATTTTTTTTCGATCAACGCACCGTCCAGGAACCAAGCTCGGAAACGTTACTTCGCCTACTGAGCTGAACTAGTTTTAACACTTAACTGTTTTTTATTCGCTGATAACTATTCATGGTGTAGCGATGGGCACAAAAATGGGACCTAGCTACGCAATCCTTTTGTAGGTTACGTCGAGCACCAATTCTTCAATCAGTACAACGGTCCTAAACCTGAACTCTACGGTCGCTACATTGACGACTGCATTGGCTCAATTTCATCTAGCAAGGAGGAAATCAATCAATTTATAATCTCCGTTTATTCCTTTCATCCGGCTCTAAAATATACCTGGAAAACTTTGGAAACTTCGCTGGCTTTTCTAGATATCAAAGCCTTTTTCTAGCAGTGGCAACGGTTTATGTACCAGTGTGCACTACAAACCCACCAATTCTCACAGTTATTCATTGTATTCATCTCAGTCATGTTAATAACTCGTTCGCGTTTCAAGCACTCAAGCAGTTTATGGCCTGGGTTCGAAATATGTTCAGAAATATGCATGGTTGATCGCCAATATCTTTCTCCAGATTGCCTAGAACCGGATAAAACTTTCCCTCAAGATAAATCTTGATCAGATGTCCTCTTTTGCCTACTACTACCCTTATGAAGTATTGGCAAGCGGAAGTCAGACTGTACTGATCTACACATCTTCCACAGTGATAAGCATGTTATTTTCCTTGAAATCCTTGCAAACGAACACACTTTCTTACACTTCTCGAGAAAATCTCGCATATTAATATATTTTCTGTATATTCCTTGAAATCTAGCTCGTCCAAGGCTCTAACACCTTTAATTTGTTCTTGATTCCTTAAAACAACTCTGAAAATCACAACCTTCCTCGTTTTATCACGTAATTCGTAATTCTATAAAACTTAAAAGAAAAGTTTGCCATCGAACGGAGCGCCCCCATCTTGATTTTTAATGAAGACTGCAGCCTGGGTTGAGAACCATGGAAAACTACCTAGGATACCAAGGGGAATGAGAATTTTTTCCATCTCCTTCTCCCACAAAGATGGTAGATAGGGCACCTCCAGTTGAAGTCATGTTTGCGAGTCAAGATCAACCTCCGCTCCGCCCGGGGGTGCTTCTTGCTTCACTGCGAAGTGCGCCCTCCTTACATTTGAAGGGAAAAGATACCTGGGAAAGAGGTTGGAGTCGAAATTTGCGCTGTGCACTTCGATTTTAATCGTGCTACCTCAAGATAGGGGCGGTTGCACAGTCGAATTGTAAGATATATATCGACAATAGGACTGGAAATAAACCACAGAAAGATAACTCTTGATATTTACATCCTTATTATAATGAAATACGCGTTCTGATTTGCCTCAAAATAATCACACATTACCTGTACATGTTAGCCTTTTGTATTCTTACTGGGTACGGTTGAGTTACAACTGGTCCTAAACATTTACGGACACAAACGGAAGACCCTATAGTAACCTGCCTAATACGAACTGGAAATACGAAGGGAAGGCGGGAATCATTGAGTTTTTTTTCTGTGTGTGTGTATTTGTGTGCGTATGTGTGTGAGCTTATTAAACAGTGTCAGTTAAGTAGCCTGCCTAGAGTAGCTGCGCTAACTGCGGGCAACAAAAGGCCATTTTCAAGTATATATAAATGAATTCAACAAAGTCAATAAGAAATCCTTGTGTGAGTCCAAAAACAAAGAAAATGATGTCTAGTCTTGTCATGAATTTAGTATTGTAAGTAATGCTTTAGTTTTGTTAGTATTGTTAGTAATTGTTTATAAAATGTGCAAACTACAAACCAATCAGAGATAAGCTGTGTCGAACTAGAATTGTTGTCCCAAAGAAGCTACGAGCAAGGGTAATTGAATTAGGCCATGAAGGGCACCAAAGAATACCAAAAATGAAACAGCGTTTACGTACAAAGGTTTGGTGACCACTGGTATCGACAGGGAAGCTTAAACATTCTGTAAAACGTGCCATGGATGTCAAGCTGTCAGTGGACCAAGCAATCCTAAACTTCTTCACATGACTGAATTGCCTGAAGGACCTTGGCAAGACACTGTAATGGATTTCATGGGTCCACTACCATCCGGAGACTATGTTTTTGCAGTGACTGACTATTACAGTCAATATGTAGAAGTTAGCATTTCGAAGACCGCCGACCGGTTAGCTCAATGGTAGAGCACCGGACCTGCGTGCGGGAGGTCGCGGATTCAAACCTCGGCCGGACCAACACTCAGGGTCTTTAAATAATTGAGGAGAAAGTGCTGCCTTTGCCATAGCATCTGCAAATGGTTAGACTTTCTAGTCTTCTCGGATAAGGACGATAAACTGTAGGCCCCGTGCGTCTCACAACTCTTAATAAATGTTGATTCTGTGGGACGTAAAAGAACCCACACACTGTTCGAAAAGAGTAGGGGACGTAGTTCCCGGTGTGATGGTCTATCTCTCATCTGATGGTTAAATGCTCGGAGATATTAGCTGCACGAGCTACTCTAAAATCCGAGGGTAAATAAAGTAATGTATGTATGTAAGAAAAACACGGCAGATGTGGCCATCGATAGCCTAGAAAAGATGTTTGCGATGAGAGAGAAGATTGGAGGAAAGCCGTGCAGACGTATTTAGTGGCATATCGGAATACCACTCATCCAAGCACAGGTGTGTGCACAGCAAAATATATTTTACGTAATTACTCTGAAGAAAATTACGCACAAAATTGCCAGAGTTGAGGGAGGTCGCTAAGCTGGATGACGAAGTGACAGATCGAGACAAAGACAAAAAGGCCAAGATAAAAGAATACGCTGACAGAGCTCGTAAGGCGGAAGGAAATAGTTTGGTGACAGGAGAAAAAGTTTTGTTAAGACAACAGCGGCTAAACAAGTGGACCACTCCATTTGCGGAAAGTCGGCCTTTCGAGCTGATTGACAGGCGCGGAAACAGGGTTCTGATCGAGTCATCTGTAGAACCCAATATAAAAGGAACACTACACATGTGAAGTTCTACCATACGAAAGAGACAAACAGCTCAGTGGAGCTTTGCGGGAAGAGCAACCAGTACTAGAGATGGAAGCTTAAGATGTTCCTAGTGATCATGGAGATAAACAGGACAAAGGGAGGAAGACAAGCTGAAGCCGAGGATGGAGAATAGACCCTAATCTCGTACCCAGATCCTACTTGTGATTGAAATGTAGGATCTGGTAAGGTTCGATACAAGCCCATTTTTCATTGGCTACCTGAATAAAATCGTATCTGTTTTCTGATTGGTTGGTTGGTTTTATGCAAACATAAATGTGTAATGGCGTCGGAAATTTGTAGCAGATGGCAAATGTGTGGTGTGAAGCCAGTTAAAATTTCATTTCTTCTCTGAAAATGAGCAGTCCCTTCAGTTAACCAAAATTATTTCAAGAGTTTACAAGATTTCCGTGAGAGAGTATGACGGATTACCAAGAGTTTGTTGCAGGAGTTGTGACGACAAGTTATCATGTCTTGTTATACAAAACCGTCGAAACATTTTCAGCTATTTGCATCAACACTCAAAAGGCACGAGAAACACAGGAGAAAAAGAAGCAAGCCCAGCTCTGGATTTACCCTCATTAGTTCTGAAAAGACAACAAAACAGGTGTGTGCAAAACAAGGCCGTGCTCGACAGCCAGAAAAAGTTTAAGCTTGATGTTCCTCAATCTGATTGCAGCGATTCCTGGTGAAAAAACCCGTGCTACAACTATTACAATACAGGCCGAGGAGGATGGTCGCTAGTTTTTCATCACATTTGTTGGCTTTCTTTGGGTAACTATTTGCCAGTGTACTTTTATATTGTACAGATGGTTCTATTATTGGTTAAGTGGCATTTAGAGTGTACACTTTGCTGAAAATATATAGCTTCAGTTCCACGCTCTCATAAATTGTCCAAGGGAAAGAATGAATGGACAGGTAAATTGTTTCAGGTATTGCATGGATAATTAAAATAACTGTTCCAATAAAAAGGGCAAAATTCTTCAGATGTAAAATTTACAAGTTTGTTCGTGAACTCATGTTTGCATAAACTTCACCCTTTCTTGTTAGGCCAGTGTCTTTAGAAAAAAAAAAGTAAATGGTTAATTTGGCACTTGCCCCTTTGTACAGGAGTTCATCAATTATTTGTAAGATCTCTTCAGAATTTACTTTTTTTTAAACAGGAAGCTTTTCTCTTAATCCATCAAGGGTATAAATCACATATTGGTTAAACCTGAGCACATTCTCAGATACAAATAGGTATTTCTTTTAATTGACTTTCAGGCAGGAGTAAGTTCTTGTTGGTCATCTGTAAATCTGAAAGATTTCACACAGTCCGACGCATTCAGAGCACTGACAATGATTGTGTCAAACATCACAGTAGCTGTGTTTATTGCTTTTACCTGGAATTCCAAAGCCGACTTGATGTGTTGCATTCCTTCTACATTTGTTATTATAGTACAGAGTTGATAATGCTGGTCTCCCATTTCTACCAGTCCTTCCACGTTCATGAAAAAAGGTTTCCATGGTTTGTGGCTCACCAAAATGGATTATACTTTCTTCACAAAGGGAGTTGGGGGGGGGGGGGGGTTGAACTCCCATTCTGAAGGCTACTGACACAAAAATTCCCCTTACATGTTTCTGTCACAAAACTAGGAGGATTTCTTCCGTCCTTTCTCTCAGTCTCTGGAGAATAAAATTGGGCAAATAGTAGGGGATTTTTGTTGCCCCAGTAGGGTAAAATTTAAGCTAAACCAACTTTGATCCAGAAAGGTAAACAATTCCACATATTTCTAAAGACAATTAAATTATAGTGACAGGAATTTTCAGTTTGGTGGTAACAATGTTCCTCTGCTAGAAGTGAGAAGATTTCCTGGAACTGGTATATGAAGGCCTTTTCAGTACCTCGTAAAAATGTTACTCCTGGAAGGATTTGCTTTGGATCTCTTTTTATATTTAAACTTTTTGTGACAGCTGTTTGGTATTCCTTTGTTGTTGTTGCTGTCATGGCAACAATATTAGCTTTAGGAAATACTTCAGACAGTGTTCCTAATTTATGGTAACCTTCTCTGAAGTCATGCCCACTACACACATAAACAAAAAAGGTCCAGGTAAGTTTTCAGAAACATTTCATTGAAGTCAAGCGTGTACATATGATCATCCTTGTTGGTAATCTTAGCATTCATAAGGTTCTGTAATATGAAGAGTTTTCACTTGAAATAAGTTTGTTATTCCTCATAAATGGAAGTTAAATCATACTAAACATTTTTAGTATAAGACCATGGTCAGTTTTTCATTAATAGTGTACAGTTAGTGTAGTTAGAACTGTTCTTTTTATTAATTAAACGTTTTGTAAAAAGTTTATCTTGTTTTAATCCTGAGAGCTGATATACGGACACCTCTGGAAAGAACGAGGGATTACATAAGAGAAATTAGTCATAACATAGCTCTACTTCTTGCTGTTTCAATAGATAATCATGTAAATTGTAGTGGTCAACAGTTAATTTTGTTTCACTAAGGGATTTGTCCTTTTTCTCCAAGGTTTGAGATTTGTGGGGGAACGTTTCTGACAGAAATAAAAGAATATTGATACTTTACCATTTTGATAGAGCGTCGATAGGAACAATTCTCTGCACGATCTACTACTAACTGCCATATCAAGACATACTACGAGGATAATTTGAAACTTTCCTTCAGCAAGCGGCACCGGTCGAAAGAAAATCCTCTTCATAAACTTTGTACTCAGCCCCACTAAAACGCAAACTAGTACAATTTACTCCAATTTCGTTGAGGTTATTCAGCTGGTCATCAATGAGGGCATTAATTTAGGCCACAATTACCATAGATTTGCTCTTCGCAATGTTACAGATTGCACTCGCCATTTGACACATTTGATCAGCGGCAGGGGGGGGGCACTTCCTGGTAATAGGCTAATGGGGATGTGCCGCTGGATGGGGTCACATTTTCACGACTGGATTGACTATAATGAGATTGCATTTTCAATAGAGTTACTAGAACGGGGTCGCACATTTTCTGCATTTTGGGGGTAAATGTACCAAAATATTTGCACTGTAGGTGAAAAGTAAAGTGTCCTACATTCGCTTCAACAAATATGTCAATTCATTTTAGGATGACCTACTTAAAAGGTTCTATAAGGTAAATACATCAACAAAAAGTGACTAAGTTGGGATAACGAAAAATACATTTGTCCAAAAGTGACTAAGATGGGGTCTATAATCGGCCAAAGAATAGACTATAATGGGGTAGGGGTTCTGAGAGGCCAGCGCCACGTACCCAGCAGAAATTGACCCAAGTAACCCCCCCCCCCCCCCCCCCCCCCCCACAGGAGTTGAAGGCAGAAGCTGATATATGAAAGATTTATCGTATCCAGTTGGTGGAACAAACTATGGCTGGAAGTATAACCAAGCAATCCCGTTTTTAAACAATAATTTCCAGCAACGCTCCCTTTGTTTCGGCTTCAGTTTGAAGTGTTTCTGTCCTCTGACAAGACAGCCGCCATTAACAGCACGGTGAACAAAGGACTATGGCAAGTCCCAAATGTCGGTAACGGAAATTCGAACTTTGCCAGATCTCCCTTTCGCATGGCCGTGGGAGATCTGGGTACGAGATTAGATAGACCCCTGTGAAATCCCCGCGACCAGTGCGGACATGGCACCTACCAAAGAAATTAGAAGACTTCGTCTTCTATTGAACATTTGGAACATTGATCTCTGAATGTACTCTAAGTACTTTGGCACGTACCAAAGAAGTTAGAAGACTTCGTCTTCCATTGAACATTTGGAACATTGATCTCTGAATGTACTCTAAGTACTTTGTGTCAGGGTGAGCTCTGTCGAGGTTGTGTTTGTTATTCCTACCTATTAGATTTTGTGTTTCTCTGAAGAAGGAAAGGGTTGTGCGATGTTTCCTGTAGATTACATGAACAGTATGTTGCTATACTTCGGGACGTCTTACATGAATAGAAAAGCGGTGAGCGACGTTGGACATTAACCCATTGGCACCCGTACCGTGCAAAACCGGCCGTAAAAAAACTCCCATGCTTCAAAACATTGCAACTTTCTCAATCGCACGAATATTGCCTTAACTGTTAATTGTGAGCACGAAATGGAATGCCCTTTTAATTTGGATATCCAATAAATACAAGAAATGTAGCGATTTTTACCAAATATGGCCTTTTGAGTTTGGGCAAGAACGAAACTGACCGTTTTTAACGTCAAAGAGAAACGACAAAAATGCCCCTTTTTGCCTTCATGTTTTTTAAAGAAATCATCGCCAAAAAACCAAACTTCAACCATCATAACGAATTTCAGTCCTTTTTCTAGCTTAGAAATGACTTTTTTTGTTCATATTCTTCTCCCGAGCGTAGATACAGCCTTTTGTTCCAGTGCATTCGGGCATTTCCGCCATTTTCAACATCTAGACTACGTTGCATGCTGGGAAATGACGAGAATTTTTGACAGCACCCGTTCCTTCTCCCAATTCTTTCACATAGCCACTCCGATCTACTGCCAAAAATTCCTGCTTGTGGTCATCTTCAGTACTCAGAAATTTCAACATATGTGGCGGTAGGTCGAGAAATTCATCAATAGTCGAGTCCCAAAGGTACTAAGTGTTCGACCGGCCAAATTCCCAGTTCGTCGAGTAACAAGCCAAATTCAACAACAAAGTACATCACCTTGCTCGATTCTTTGAGAAAGTGGACTCTTAGCTACCGTCACGATTAATGATGTTCATCAGGCAGCCGCTAAAGATGAAAAATGGCTGTAAATTTAGTAGAAATAGCAAGCAAACCGAACTTGGGCCATTGTTGTCGCTACACGGATAAAGAATAGCTACGTCAAAATGACGTTTTCAGAAACCTTAAGCCTCCAGTGGCTTAGGACAGCACCACTTTTCCCTGGTAGTTCAAATAAAGAGTCACGAATTGCTATTCATCGTTTATAGGTGGAAAATCACTCCGAAAATGTAAAAACTGCCGGTAGTCAATGGGTTAAAGACTTTCGTTGTGTTTAATCCGGCTAATCTAGTTGAATCTATTCGCGGTACTCTACACTGATGTTTTACCCATGTATTAATTAAGTCCCATAAATAAATACCAAAACAAAACTATTGTTTAAATTAGAGATATTTTCGGATTCTATAGTTAATTAGCTAACAACAACTAGAAAGCCTTCGCTACTTTGACCACCACACACATTTTACTGTAAACTGTACTGTAATTATTTTATCTTGTAATCATCTGTTGTGACTATACTTTTCTTTCTATGTTAATTTTATGCAAATAGTGTGAAGTAAATGAATCATGAACCACAACAACAATAACAACTTTATTTATGACAATTTGTCCACCCGAGTATAGCAGAGCTAATCGAGTCGGGTGGGACAATAGCACAGCAGTGCAACATATACATGAAATTATTATAGAGCTAAAATTGACAGTACTGCTGGGAGACAATATTAGGTCCAATTACTATTAAATAGCCGACCGGTTAGCTCTGTGGTAGAGCACCGGACTACCGTGCGGGAGGTCGCGGGTTCAAACCCCAGCCGGACCAACACTCAGGGTCTTTAAATAATTGAGGAGAAAGTGCTGCCTTTGTAATGACATCTACAAACGGTTAGACTTTCTAGTCTTCTCGGATAAGGACGATAAACCGTAGGCCCCGTCTCACAACTCTTCATAATTCTCTGATTCTGTGGGACGTAAAAGAACCACTAGGGACGTAACAAAACTCTGGCAGTGACCACCTCTAGTGTCTGTCTTAATTTGATATTGACATTACGGGGGCACTCATAACTCAACTTCATTAATTGTAAACTGCGTTATAAGCAGTCTGGCAAAGTCCCCCGGCCAGTGTTGTAATGCGCATCTGAATATTGCATAGAAAATGCGCAATATAAATGTGATACATTATTATTATTATTATTATTATTATTATTATTATTATTATTAAAAGCACGAAAAAGGCTTTAATGATTGCAAAACAAAAACACTCCGGGGTTTCTTTTGAAGAGCGATTATCCGAATTAAGGGAGCCCCGAGGGTTTACAGTAACTGTAAATGGTTGTATCACCCTGATCTGTAATAAACAACTGAATTTGTAATATCAACCGGATTTGTAATAAAAATCAACCGGATATGTAATAACAACAGGATTTGTAATTAAATTCAACCGGATATGTAATAAAATAACTAACTGGATTTGTAATAAACTTTGAACCAGATTTGTAATAACATACTTAACCGGATTTGAAATAACCTATCAACAGGATTTGTAATAACACTGCGAAAGATGAGTCACATACCTTGATGTGCGTTTCCAATAAAATATCAATATCCTTCCCTATCTTTACGGTTGGAAATTTCTATAGGAACTCGTGGGGGGGGGGGGTGTTGTGGGGTGGTTTGGGGGGTTCGAGGAGTCGAATTCGAATACGGAGTTCAAGATGAGCGGAGAAGGGAAGGGAGTGAGCTGCCCAAATAAAATTCTTGGTGGTTTTCTGCCTTCACCGCTTATAACCTAAGTCTAACAAGAATAACAAAAAGTTTTTCTAGTTTGTTATAATATAAGCAAACATGATATGTTTTGATATATAACGCAACATTAAAGGTGCAAACTCGGCGCACATATAACGTCAGTTTTTATGTTCGGCGCGCGGATTCCTTGTATTCAGCGTGATGGAGAAAAGAGACCTCTGCCATGTTTCGACCCATTGCAGAGGTCTCTTTTGTCCAGTACGCTGAATACAAGGAAAAGAGGCCTCTGCTAGCAGGGAATAAAACTCGTCATCATGATTACGAATTATACAAATGCGAAATCTAGTATATCAAAGACTGGCCAAAGTGGTGCTCGAACTGGAACAAAAAAAAAAAAAACCAGGGCGTATTGACTTTTTCAAGTCACTGCTAGTTAGTTTACAGAGTGAACATGGTGTAAAACGTTAACCGAGAGGCATTGCTTTTCCCGTAGAAAAAAAAATGTCAACAGTTCAACCTAATTGGGACCGCAGTGTGATGGCTTCCACTTAATTTGTCGGATGTAAAACCACCAGCGGAGTCCTGTAAAAACTAATTCGACCCTGAGTCTACTTCTTGCTACATATTATGTATTTTAGTTCCATCACAACACCGCTACCCTTACCATACTTTCGTATTAAGTTCATAACGCTGTTGTATCCGGGAGAAACGTTTCCATCGAGGTATAATCGTGGAAGTGAACGCTGGTGTGGCATAACAATACGACAGAATCTCGAACACACGTTGTGCAATCGAGTAAATGCCTTAACAAACGATCCTCTGCTCAATCCAGAGAGTGATTCATCAAGTAGGAGGTCAAATGGGTTTGAATCATCCTCAGCCCGATTCACTTCTTCCACTCTACCATCATCACCCCTTTGTCCTTGGTCTTCATTCACACCCTCTCCTGCGTCTTTATCTCCTCTGTTTCCACTGTTGGTTTCCACTGCTGTTTTCTACTTCACACTCGGCTCTTCAAGTCTTTCTCCTTGTCGGACTGCAACACTTTAGGAGGTCCAACTTCTATACAGAGATCGCCCAATGCCTTGGAGACTACCTTGCTTGTTTTGTAGGTAAGTGGCCGCAGCCACAGGTATCTGTCAAATACATCTTGATTTGGCGGATCTAAAAAAAACGATGTTTATTTAGCAGAGAAAAGTAAGCGTTATTTCTGGAAATACACACCATTGACGGTAATTTTGAAAAGCAAGTAATCGCTATTATTGACTCCGCCATAGAAAACTCGAACTCGTGGTGTAATTGTTAAATAGAGCTCCGCTATCAAAACTATAAAAGCGACTCCGTCTTACGAGACACTTACTTGAGCTGCACTCGCTCGAATTGGTCGGCCAATCGCTCTGTTCCTGAATTTGGCATTCACCATTTGATTTAGCTTGCTTCCAGACAATACACCGCTCTGGACAAGCTGATTGCTTATGCCTTCAAACCGCTGCCGAAGGCGATACTTCATATTTCCTGGCACCAACACCTTTGCAATGCATAAACTCCTTTTCTATGTCATCACGAAGCGCACTTGTTTTCAGCACCTCTTTGCCACTGAAGCAAAGCAATTTCTTTCTGTCGACCGTTTGGACGCTAAATGCTTCCCTGTTTCTCCAAAACCTCACAAACGCGGCTTTTTGTGCCCGCCTGACGCCCGACGAAACTTCGCAAGTGACTCCGCAAACATTGTAAGACAGGAATCTTGTTTCAACTACTGGTATTAACCAGGAAGAATAACAAATTGCTCTTGGAAAAGCAAACACGTACTGATTGAAAAGGTTTGGTGATCAAAAAAAAAGAAGCAACGCATCGAAAAACTCATAATTTGAAAGAAAAAAATAAACAAATAAATAAATCAAATTCCTGTATTCTGGGGATTGTCGTAGTTTTTATTTCCCTTTAGTTGAATTGTTTTCAATTTCTAAGTGCTGCCAAAGAATGATCTTTGCATGCAAATGATAATTTCGATGGTTAGAGAATCGCTGCAAGTTTCCTCCAAAACTTTCTGTTAACATACATTTTACCAAAATCCCATTAAATGGTTTCTACAGTACCTTCGATATGTGGCGAGTGCCTTCCGTTTTAGGTTCGATTGTGAGAGGTCATATCCCGGTGGGAGGGATACTAAAAAAGGTGAGTACGGGGAGGCTCCGCCCCATGGTCCGACCCCTCACCCTTTTATATACCATTTTTGACAGAAAAGGTACCCCTTTCGTGTACCTTCCATTAACAAATGGTACCCCTTTCATATACCTAAAATAGGAAGTCTTCTTGTCATTTTCATGTAGCCTCCAATAAATTAAAACAGTACAGTCGTAAGGTATGTGTGTTCGAAATATTTTAATGAAAGGCCCTTTTAAATAAATAAATGACAGTTTTCACTACCTTTTCATATACTTAGCCTCGTGAAATCCCTACCCTTTCATATACCTGAAGGGTGAAAAAGGTCCCCCTTTCGGGTGGAGACTCCCCGTGTAGGCCATTATAGGGGAGAGGGGGGGGGTCATATATGTAGGCAGATATGTAGAATATGTTAACCCAAACCCCCTCTCCTAAACTCCTCTGAACTTGGCGCCGTGTTCGACTCCTAACCTTCTGGAACATCCAAACCCTTCCATAAGTGGAAAATAGAGGGTATGGATATCTTTAAGAAAATACATTGGGTATGTGACTCACCTTTCGCATAATACTACAAATCCTGTTAATAGCTTACTACAAATCTGGTTAAGTATGTTATTACATATCCGGTTGAAAGTTTATTACAAATCCTGTTAGTTATTTTATTACATATCCGGTTTATTTTAATTACAAATCCTGTTGATATTACAAATCCTGTTGTTTATTACAAATCAGGGTGATACAAATGGTCAATCCACTGTCGGCCTTTTTCTTATCGCCGTGTCTCGTTCGTTCGACAGAGTATCCTTCAAGGAACGTTTTGGTGTCAAGGGGCCCAAAACCCGGAAATCGACAAATTTAGCTTGAACTCAACCAAAATCACTTTTAAGGAACTAGGAAAATCAAGATGAAGGCCGATCGGAGGTTGTAAACTTCATGCCCAAAATTACATGTTATTCGACCACTTTCTCTGGTTAGAATTCTTGTTGTTGTTGTTGTTTGGTATAGGCTTTTTGTTTGTGGTGTTACGGGCAATGGGCCGCTCCTGAAACGTTTCGGGGCGATGGAATTTTCTTTTCACGGGCCAGACAAGTTTGGCGATCGGGCGAGTAGCACGCAGCGGTTTATATTTTCCTCGCCTTACTTTTTCATAGTAGTATAAAATTCAAATTAGTTTTAAAACTGTAATTGACTTCGTACTATCTGTTAGTCTTTCGCTTTGCTTTACCCCACAAAAGCAGCCTTCAAGCCCAATGGCTTTCACCAACTATGACCGGGTCTTTCACGATTTCCATAAGTGAAAGACCACCACGGCCACAGGATTCTCTGGAAACTTGCCCAAAAAACAATGCAAAAGATTTCATATTGTTCTCTAAGGCCTTTCCGAGGTCTCTCTTGAAATTGAGCTGGACGGTCGATTGCAAGGTTCGAATTCGCGAGCAAAAAGTCCGGGAAAAATTAAGCCGCTGCGCATGCAGGCTACTGGGGCTCGGAGGATGCGTGAATACTTACAATGACCTTATTTGCCTTGAAAAATAAATTAACTAGGGAAACAACTGTTTGAATTTAAACATAAACAGAACAACCAAGCTAAATATCTTAAACCAATTTTGAGTTACAACAAATCCGCAGTTTTTAAAAGTGACTATGTACTCATTTATATTCTGGTGTAATCATGATGTATTATCTTTATGGCCTTACAGCTTAAAGAGTCTCCCAAGACAATACCTGATAGGATTTCTACCTTATCTCCAGAGCTTTTGAGTAACAATTCGTCAAGACGTCGATTGTTGTTAAATAAATACCTATCAATATATGTTGGTTGTAACCCAATTTTCTTCACCAAAACTCCCATGAAGGCATCTTCTACTGGAAAACGCCTCAGTAACTTTGGACGCGTTCACAATTCCTAAAAACACATCTTGTGAAAAAATGTAGAAAGGCCCCAAACAATAAGGAGGAAAGAAGTCGTCACCGAATTGCTCTCGGCTGACGAAATACTTCCTTCCACTTCGACGAACTACGGGTACAGGTTCATGCACGAACCCAGTGTACAGATTCGTAGACAGGTGCGAATTTTCCTGCAGCCATCTTGCAAGGTCCGGCATTTTTACGTACACATCATCATCTGCCTTTGCAATGAAATCTGGTTTTATATCCAAGTTTGTTACCCATTCAAACGTAAGAAGTATCTTGTTTACAATACCACGATAACTCTCGTTCAAATTCACGCGCAGAATGTCTCTGTGCACAACAGATTCTCTTTCGACGTTCTTATTAATCTCGCGAAGCATTTCGTCAAATGCAATCATGAAGAAGTACGCTATGTTCATGGCGTTATTTGACTTGGAGGAAGAACTCTTAGCAGCGATGGGGAAAGATGTATGTTTTGCCCAAGTTTCTCTTAAGGTGTGTCTTCTTTCAAACTGGGATGGAATCGTATTTATGACGATCAGTAGATTTGTGTTGTCCGGTATTTTTGGGATTAAAGTGAACGTAGCACTTGTTGTTTCGTGATGCTGTGTTATTTTGAATTCAGTGTAAGTAGCGTCTGGTGCTCTGATGACGGCCATTACGTGACTTCTCCACACCATTCTGGATTTAAGTGCAAATAAAATGACGAGAATTTGCGAAATTATAAGAAGTATTAATACTTTTTTGATAGAGAGCCGTTTCTTAAATTTCATTACTGAATCTCCTGGTTTGTTTACCAGACTACCTGCGGAAAAACCATAGGAAGTTGATTAATTAACAAAAGTGTTAGTGATTACATACTGACTGACTTTCTGACGTTGTAGTACAGAGGAACCTCGAACCCAGGCTCTCTCTCTATTCCTCCATTGTCGTCGAGAGAGAGGCCCTGGTTGGACCTGATAATGCGACCACCCAAAATCTTGTGGTAACAAAATTGCATGAAAGAGAGGGGTGGCAAAGTCAAGAAACTGTTACCGTGACAAAACGGCTTTAATGACCCACCCTCGCTACGGTATTGTTGTTTTTACTGGTCACGTGATCAGGTCCAACCATGGTCTCTCTCTCTCTCTCTCGACGACCGGAACTTGGTTCGAGGTTGCCTCGATTTAACTAACCTCTATTCAAACAAAGTCCTCGAAACAACGATATTTTTCAACCCAACCTTTTTAAAATGTATGGAAAAGGACCTCGATATATCGAACCCTTGATAATAACGAACCAACCGATTTCCCTCGTCCCTTGGCGCTTTGTTAAATCGAAGTTCCACTGTTCCCCTTAAGCCTGTACTCATTTGCTACCGAGGTACCGGCAACATG
>JAEMWC010001000.1:295000-313182 GCA_016490735.1 Pachyseris speciosa | reverse complement strand
CTGTTCCGGCCAACTGCAGACCAAGCGAGTCTTGATTCATCCTCAGAGCCCAAACAATCAAAATGTCAAAAGCATTGAACGTTGAGAGGACGGCTAATTCATTTAAAGGAGAAAATGGCAAAGACGAAAATAGCCGGGAAGGTAAGAAGAACACCAGTGCTACTTGCACAACTCACTCTACGCGTACGGACGACAGCAGCAAAGGCCGAGAAGAAGCTTCTAACTGGAAATCGTTTGTTGTTACCAAACCAAAGCCGGTACCTCGGCCGAAGCCAAGACCGCCTTCTCGAACGGCTGAATGTGGGAAAAGTGTCAAAAATCGTGACGAAAGCCCACAGGAATCAAAAGATGTGGTAAATGATTCCGTTCGCCTTCAGCTCGAGAACTCTCATGGGAAATCCCACAATAGACCACAGTGTAACGCAAACTCTTTTGAAAATTCCGAGCTTTTGCTTTCAATACCGGATCACGATATAAAAGAGTCCGAAGGTCGTACAGCAAATCAAATATCGAAACAGTCTGTGAGATAATTGCTGATGAGGAAGCCACAGTGGACACAGAAGATTCGATCGATATGGAGTCCACAGATGGCGACGGGGATGACAAAATGTCTTCGAATGCGGCCGTCCTTGAGGATTCTTCACAAAGGCAAAAAGATCTTTCAGAGCTTAGAATAGAAACCGATGATGACAGTGATGTGGATGGCTACGTTCCGATGAAAAGCAATATTGTTTTGTTTACTGCTGAGTCCATTCAAGTGCATAATATTCACAAGGCAGATGTTGTGGAACCAAACATTAAAGCCAGTCACGATTTACGCGGAAAAAACGATCAGTGGCAATGGAACTGTCAATGCGACGAGCACGTGTGTTTCTGAAAGCGACGAGGAAAGCGAACAATTTTCTGGTGTGTTAGAATTTCGAAATCCTTTGTGTCTGATCACAAACGAGATGGAAAGCGGTGACATTCAGATAGATAATGGCGCGTGTGACAAATTGAATTCTAATAAGGTTAGCAGCAAGTCCAACATCCCCAAGCCTTTATATGTAAACAGAAAAGCTAGCACAAGCAGCAGTGATGCAGGCTCTAGCAGCCATGATTCAGGCTATGAAAACATTCGTAAGTCGACTAGGAGTGATTCTACGAATAGTGCTTCAGGCAATGCATCTGATGTAGCTGCTAATTTGAATACTGAAGCAGCCAATGCAGTTGACAAGCCTTCTGCTTTCACGGAAACGAATGGTGGCTTTGGTGTTGATTCCAGTGGAACTTCTAATAGCTCTTGGGGAAGCAGCACATGGGACAGCTGCAGTGCATCTGATTTCCGTGAAAACAGTTGTGAAGGCCTGCTTGTGGAAAAAGCATCTGGAAAATTGGTTGTGAGGAATAAAGCTGACAAACTTCACTCCGAGGTGCTCAATACCCAGCTTATACAGTCACTTGCTGCAGGCAAAGGCATGATAATGCTGGCCATATTTATGTGAATGCAACTGCAAAGCCTTTCACAAAACCATACAAAGTGGTTGATATCAGTACAGGTGTCTCTTTTCCCACTCTCGAGAGCCAAAATGATGTTCCACCCCTACCCCCTAAAGAAAAGAACTTGAAAAAGGATAATTTAAATGAATTCAAACATCATGTATACTTAGAACCATCTGAGGAGGCTCCAAGTATACCAGATCATGGTCCACCTGACGAAAAGAAAGAAGCAGTGCCTGTTCCAAAGGGGCCTGCATCTTCCAGCCCTCCACCAAGCCCTGCTCCCAGCAGTGCTACTGATAAGAGTGGAGCCGTCCGTAGGCCCCAGCACCCAGACCGCGCTCCAGAGTGCCATCTCAGTTTGGTAACTTACCCAAGCCTGCACCTCGCATGTCAAAGATTCTTAATGACGTACCCAAAGGGGAGAACAAGAATGTCACAGAGCAAAAGTTGTCCCCATCACTGCCTGTGGGTAAGTCATGTATCTTGTCAATGATTAAGCCGTGTTTCCCTGTTCATCTTTTGAATTTTTTTCCAGTATGCTCATGACAGTGTAAAAAGAAAATTGCATCTTTCATTTCAATTTTTTTGTTCAGTGAATTTGGCTTTTACCATACAGTATTTCAGATTGGTATACATCATACACACATTGTACACCTGACACCTCACACAAATTTTGCTTCTTTATTCATATTATGAGGAGCAAAATCAAAGCTATTTAAGACAAAATTTAATGCTGTAGAATGGTCAACTAGGTTTGTATAGTTATAACTTTGTGCTTTTTGTCTTAATGGGTTGTTCCAGAAAAAATCCACACCCCTCCGACGGATGGGATTCTGGAAATGCTCGTGGGAGGGGGGTCAAAGACCCTGGAAATCCAGGCAGGAGGGGGGTTGAACTCGAAAAGTCTTCTGCAGGGGTCATTTCAACTGATAGTTCACGCAATTCGAACGTTTAGTTCGATGACACTTTAGTGCTCTCAGACCCTGAAATAGTAGAAATATTTTGTTCACATATTTCTCACCTGACATGAATGATAATCTAAGTTCCTTCGCAGGTCCTTTTATAGCAGAAAATGCAAACAAGATACTAAAGAAAGAGCCGTCGCAACGTTATTGCAACGAAGAGTTTGAAACGCCTGACATTTTTTACTCGTACCCAGACCTAGCGCGCCACCATTGAGTAATTTCACGTTAGCCCTGTTGAAATCTCGATTGTTTCGTGTAATGATACTAGTAAAGAAAGTAAACAACTGATTTACTATCACACTTGCACTTTGCATTTTTAGGGTTTTTTTTAGTTTTTCATCTAGGTCTACAATTATCAGCCTAGTCTGCCTGCTTCTCAGTTTTTTTTAAACTTCAGCCGGATTCCCCTCTTAGTTATAAAAGGAGGAATGTCAAATTCTAGCGTCTTTGTAACAAGGTTTGAGAAACGTAAAGAGAATGATTTTTTTTGCGCTAAGTAATTGCTCTCAAGTTTGCTTTGTCTCCTTCCGAGACCTCTGCAGCCGCAGTAGCTTCTGCTTTAACATTTGCTTATTACTTACGGTCACAGTTTATTAAGTTGTTACCTTAACCAAAAAAAACAGTACACATTTAACGACAAAGATGTGGTTTATTTGCAAATATATGGTGCAACAAACATGTACATAGTGTAAAAATAAAGAAAAACCTGTTACTTATTTTTTACCACCGTGACTATGTTCCCAATAATCTTTGTGGGCACGAAAATACCTTGAAAACTTATTCAATTTTGAACTGTAAACAATTTTGAATGATAACTTAAGTAGACGAGACTGACGTTATGTCTCCAAAAGGAATGGACTGTTGAACTCTTTTGTCATGTTCTCTACTAATTGTATTTACTTTTGGACCATATTTAGCGCAAAGAAAGAACAAGGGCAACTGATTTTTATGAGCTAAGATTGTAAACACTCGTTCACATTTTAGCATTTTTGCTCCTTTCTTTTCTTAGTTCCACGCAACAGAATTTTTGATATAATTTAGCCAAAGCTTTAGAAATTAAAAAAGAACATCTTCTATACGTGATTTGTGCGTATTTTGTATTAAAAATAAATTAAACCTAAGCCTAATATTTTTTTTCCGGAAATCCAGGTGGGAGGGGGGGTCTTTTGTCTTGGAAATCCAGACAGGAGGGGGGGTCTTGGGCTTCAGGAAATCGATGTACTATATATTGTATAAGACTCCAAATAAAAACATGTCTGTCTGTCTCTCTGTCTGTCCAGGTGAGAGGGGGGGGGTTAAAAAATGACCCCATCTGTCAGGGGGGAGGGGGGTGTGGATTTTTTCTGGAATAACCCAATTTGTTCCTTTGTCTAATTATTTAGTCAGACTTTAATTTTTTGATAAAACTTGTAGATAAATCCCTTAAAGCTGAGTCATACAGTCAATTAAACCAAAAACTATATGAAATATTTTTTGTAATATAACTGCTTATCTTACGTAAATGCACCTGTATGCATTATGTAGTGTTCTGTAACGTCTTAGTCTGTTTTGGTTTTACCTACCCCATGAACCAGCTTTAAAATATTTCATGCCTGTCATGGTGCATTTCTGTAAATCTGTCTTCAGTAACCATCAATCAATGGAAAACATGTTTACAGTGTAAATACATGTAGTGGTGCAGAGACTCCAGGAACAACTATTGTGCTTTGATAACTAAGACATACATGTAAATTTATTTTGACTTTCGTTTTTAATTTTGCAACTTCCATGTCAAATGTTGTGTGAATAAAACTTGGAAATCTTCAACCTTGACAGTTTTGATTTTTGTTCAGTTGTAAACAATTAAACGTGAAACTGAATTTTGATTTCCCCATATTTAGACAACCAAATTAAAGTTCTGTTTTAACCCAAAAAAAAAGATAAATGATTGTGTAAACCTTTTTATGTTTGCAAGTCAGTAAGAGCTTATCAACCTAAAGGCCTCTTTGTTGCACTTACGTTCGCGTGTAAACTGGGTGCAATTTCAGTGCAATTTGTTGCCACAATATTGCAGGGTTTTGAACTTGCTCGAAACTTGCAATTTTTTTTAGAAACTGTGTTTTGTGAGTTGCACCTCAATTCGCGGGGTATTGTAGCAAGAAATTGCTCTAAAATTGTGCTGAAATCGCACTTCATTTGCGATTTTGAAGTTGCAACTTTACAGCAACAAAAATTACCTGTGTAAACGGACCTTAAGGGAAATCCGCATTAATTATTTCTAGTTGTGCGTGACAGTATACTGTGTATTGCATATTTGCATAATGTACTGCCTCAGACTAAGACATCCAGTTTTTCATATTATTGTAATTGAAGTCTAAACATCTGCTATCAGGCCTGATCAGCTTTCACATAATGTCTTCAATTCATTTCATGAGGTGATTAAAATATAAATATGGTCATAAATGCCCTTGCTTTGTTGAAGCTGTAAACCCTCATCAGAGTAGTCAAGTACACTTTTGGCATTTTGTGGTAGTCCTGCTTTCATCTTGCTTCTTGTTTCATGGTGCTGTCTCTTCTTACATGTAGGATCATAATGGGAACTATAATTTTTGTCTCATATTTGATGCATTTTTCTTTGTTTACTTTCTATGAGCCACTTTAGAAAAGATGATTTACAGCATTATTCATTACCTTTTATGGAATACTTTTGAGGGCAATTGCTATATTTCATTTGAGCTTGTGCTAGCCTTGGATGCAGACAGATTTTCTTTATTACAGCAGTAGTATCTTATTTTTTCAATAATAATTATTGAAAAAATAAGATACTACTGCTGTATTAATACAACATGTTTCTTTACTTATCTCTTTGAGCACATGTTCTTTTGCATGCATATATTCAAGCAATATGCTACAAGATTTCTATGGTTTATAGGCTCATAAACCACGTAGGATGTTGGAAGAACACTTGAAGAATTCGTAAATCACAAGCCACAGGTGAGTGATTTACGGATTCTTTGAGTGTTCTCCAACATCCCAAGTGATAATCTTGTTACTTATATAGCGCAAAAATTCATTAAAAATATATGATCTAATGCACTTTACATGTACAATTATTACAATCAATAATAAGTGGTTTATCGTGTCTATAAACCAAAGAAACTTGTGGTATATTGCTTTTATATAATAATTCAGAAGACGCGCAAAATTTCCATGAGTTTATTTGAACAATGAACCATAGCTGATTGGCCAATCAGAGCGCACACGTTGATTTTGGTTATTGTATAAACTGTGATGACAAATTTGAGCATATCCAAAAATTAATATCATATGATTAAGTCTTTGTTATTATAATTTTCTGCTGGCTACTTACAGAAAGGTAACCATAATGTTTAACATCAGTATCATTTTCTTTTCAACATTTACCATACATACAGATCTTTCCTTGCCTTCCAATGAAACATTCAGTTTATGTTGAAATTTTTATTTCTGCAATCAATGTGTACATTTAAAATGTGTTGTTCATGAACCACGTAAAATGTTATAAGATAGGAAGCTAAATTTGTTTCATTCAATAATTTCATTTCTTAATACTGCTCAGAAACAATGATGCATCCAACATTAAAATAAGTTTCTATCTACATGTAAGTGATCAATTTGCCAGAAACTGGTTTGACACTAACGTTGCTGTGTGAATGTTTCTGGGTATTGTTTTCAAAAATAAAAGGCCCTGCTGGCATTGTTGCTAACAGATTTTTTTTTTTATTCCCACCACCCATTTTTCAGCCATTTCCTACTTAATCAATGACACATCATCCTCACCCATTCAGACCCCACCCATTTGTGTACTGTCCCAACGACCACTGCACTTACATTGTGTTAAAATCACACAAGTTTAACTTGCTACTAAAAGTAATTGCTAATCACAAAAAAATATGTTAACATAAAACTTTAAAAATTAAAAATGATTATTAAAACAATGGTTAAACTAGGTGAATGTGCATGTACATTCAAAGTATGTACTATAAAATGTAAACAGCTTAAAAATCTTTTTAAAAATCGTGATTTATTCAAGCTGCTTTCTCAGCCAAATTGTAATGTTTCTGTAGCTTGCTTGTGTGATTGATTGATTTATTGATTGATCAGCCATTTAAAGATCACCGCACACATGAGGACACAGCTGAGCAAACTGTGTTGTGAGGGAGCATTTTTGATATTTTCCTCATGGCTTCATAAAGGGAAAATCTCACAAAAACCTCACTGCAAAAACAGGATATGGCTGAGCTAACTGCCTGTCGAGGCATTTGGATGCATTGTTGGGTTTAGTGTATTTTTCATGTCAGTGATATCACCCATTCCACTATTCTTTTCTGCTGCTTGTGGCTAGTAAAACTGTGGTGTTGTTTAGAAGCTTTGTTTGCAGTTAAACTAACATTTTTATTTCTCTTTTGATTTGTTTTTATTGTTTTAGTTCCAATCTCACCATTATCTGACACCCCAGCTCCTGATCCACCCACCCATCAAAGAAAACCATCACTTAAGAACTCAAATCATGTTACAAGTCCAGCACCACCCCCTCTCCATAGCAAAGGCACTGTGGATCCCAGGTGCTTGGAAGAACAATCTCAAAGTGCACCTTTGAGTCCAGTGAATGGTGAAAGTAATGCAGTAGGGGAGGTGCAGGAGGGGCCACTTAAACCAAAGAGAAGTGCCCCACCCCCTCCCCCTACTGGTAAGACTGTTTAAACTTGTGCATGAAAAAAGTATTTCATATTAGTGTCAGCACAGTTCAGTTTACTGGAGTTGAATATTCACTAACAGACAATTTTCATTTGGAAATATCCCCTGAGAGGAAATTGACTCATGTTCACGATCTGCCTCTTGTAAGTACATGTAGCCACTGCCACTTGGTTTTGTCTTATTCTTTCTGTTGAACATTACCAACAAAATACTCCTTCCATGCAACCCTCCTCCGATTCAGTTCTGTTAACTTTTGTGTACTGTTTCTGGAATGCCGCGCCATTTCCTTTTAGAGCAAATAATTACTTAATTGTCTGAGTTTGGGTTGAGGTTCTTTCGTTTATGTTATTCAAAGCGTAATGAGCAATCCAATAGGAACAAATGGTGGGCAAACACTGATCGATTCATCGTTTTATGGACCAAATAATGGAGCTGTCGAACCAACTAGTAACTGGGCATTTTTGTGTTTCGTCATAACAGAGGATGATTAAGCTAAAATATCTGCTGTAATGGGTGGAAGACCATGGTCTCCATTCTCCTTTAAGTCTGATTTTTTTTTCATCAGGCGTTCTTCTCGGATCTTCTTAGTTTGGTTACATAACTGCGAAGATACTGTAACTCTTTCATTTTGTGAGTTACGTATGTAGATGTTACGGTATAAGTTGTGGTTCAATTTTTTCCTTGGTTTAAATTGTTTCTCCCTTTGTTTTAAACTAATTATCATACATTTTACACAAATGAAGAAAACATTTAAACGAAATATTGAGCCATGATATATTAATTATATATACACATTTTATTTGTCTGATGTTAATTGTAATCAGAGTCTTAGAACATGATTCACTACACACAGACTATCTTTATGGGAGATAATGCTCGTATATATTTTTGTAACCTATGTACATTTTCTTTCAAATACGTGACAGATGTGTATTACGTTTCTTTGGTAGCTTCCAGTCCCCTGCCTCCAAAGTCGCCCGTGTCGCAGCCTGTGACTCCAGTCAAGTCATTCAGTCCCAGTCCAACCCAAACAAAGCCGACTCGTTCCTCGACCTTCTCTGGACCTCATAACACCGCCCCGAACCCAACCCCTGCAAAAGCCCAACCCTCTCCTAAATCAACGCTAAGAAGAGCTTTTGCGACCATGAAGAAACTTGGTGGGAAAAAGAAACATCGGCATAGCAAAACAATCGAGATCAGTGCGCCAATAGTGGTAAGTGACCATTTTCCAGGGGTTCTCACTCCAAAAGAGACCGAACGGCCCCAAACCGTGCCAGAGGTGAAGTCTGTTGAATCTGAAAAGGTTACTTGAAATGGAACCAGAGAAATCTGAAACTGCTGAAGCCAGTTCGTTGTTGTAGCAGAAACACCAATTCCACGGCCGATGTCACCTGGTTACTCTCTCCCAGTGGACGCACTTCCGGCTACCGAGGGCACCTCTTCCCCGATCATGCAGACCATACCGGGTATCGGGTACCAGAACTTCCCCCTCTCTAAAGGCGGGGATACTTTGGAGAAACCCAAGAAGCCTCCTCGTGTGACAAAACTTGTGAAGCCATTACAGCACAGTGAGACGACTCCTGCTGACGCTGTAAGGCATCATGATGAAGAACCGACGTATTTGCAGCCAAACCAAGACGAAATTACTCTCAAGATGGAGGCCGCTTTGGCAAATTTGAATGATGCTGAAATCCTTGCCGAGGCACTGTCGAGAGTCGAGCAAGAAAAGCTTGGTCCGCTACCAGCCATTCCAAGATCTCGGCAAGTACGCTTTCAGTGTGAGTACCCTGATGTATCGACGGAATCTCCCGGAGGCAAACCAGACCCTGCTCGGCGCCCCGTGCGGGTGGTATCCCCGACACTTAATTAACGGCGGATCGGACGATAAGGGTGATAGTAAATCCCGTCCCAAACTTCCTTCGAGACCTCCCAATACTAAACCATCGGTGCACCTCACGCGAGAACGCTCCTATAGTTTTGAAAGCCGAGCGCTGATGAAAGAAGAAGCGCGCCGTCGTGCGCAGCAGAAGTTTGTCGAGAGCACAAACGTTCTGGAGAAGCGTTACAAACAAAGATCCTAAAGCTGCAAACTGCAGACTTTTAGAAGAGATGATCCTTTCATGGAGGGATGAGCTTTGCCTGATTATAGTCTGAATGTGTCCGATACTCGCTGGTCAGATTATGAGGTGTGTGGTGATGCAATGGACATCAGGTGCCTGGAGCGATTCTTGTCCTGTCAAATGTGCAGTGTTCTGGGAAGGAATAAGAAACTGCTTGCTAAGGTTAGAATTTGAAATGTAGTGATAACTTTGTTAGGGATCGTGTGTTATTGTTAAGAAATCATCATTGCCAAAGTTAAAAATTCTTTTGGTTTGTAGACGTAGGTTTCCTCAGATTGAAAACGTGAATTCTAAGCTTTTTTGTTTTTTCTTTATTTTATGAAACAAAAATGGCAAGATTTTGCTAATAATCGGCACCAATTATTGATTCGGGTCCTGCAACTTATTGGAGCCTCGAGAAATTGACCCCAAATGGTCTAATTTCTGAAGGATATCTTTACTTTCGTTGCCGCCGTTAACTTTATTTGCTTCCCAAAGTAAGCGAAAGTTGCGGACACAGTCCTGTTATTCGCCCAGAAGTGGGAAAAGATTTTCAGTACGCAAAAGAGCGTAACAAGTCTAAGAAAGTTTGTGTGTAATGCGAAAGTTGTAAGGAATAGTTGAACCTTGTAAAGCGACAGCAGGGTGCGTGAAAGACAGATAACTGTCCAACAGTCCTCTTTAAGCCTGGTTTTGACTAGCGACGCAAGCACAGGCGTAAGAAGCTTATTCCAAGGGAAAACGAACACTACGCAAGCGAACGCAAGCATAAGCGCAAGCACTAGGAAAAGGAAAATTTTTTATCCTTGTGCTTATGCTTATGCTTGCGTTACGCCCGTTTTCACTGTGAAATAAGCGCTCTTGTGCTTGCGCTTGTGCTTGCGTCGCTAGTCGGAAAACCAGGCTTTAAGGGTCGTGTTTGCTACGCATCGCTAAAAAATCCCGACTTATAAATAGCCTTTACATAAGTGAGATAGTCCGATATAAAAGCTACAGTATTTGTTGTTGTCATAATCTCTCTTGAGTTTATCTTTTGTTGTGTCAACAGGTAGAATACCCGACTTCCTCTTCAAGTCACGTGATGGAGCGCTCGCCTTACAAATATGACATGCGCGTTTGTGAAACACTGCCGCATGACGTAAACATCTCACGCGTGCTAACGCATTTTACTGACAACGTTTCGGGTGACGTAATAGGACGAGCCGACTGCGATTCATATGAAACAACGGTCAGCATCACAGATCAGATTCCCTGTGAAACAATGGCAGACTTTCTCAAGAGAACCAAACAAGAACACGAAAACGACCCAGAAACATACGAGAAAAAAATCTGCCTGCTAATGCTTCAGCTTTTGAGCGCAATAGATCACTTGCACAAAGAGGCCGTCGTACATCGCGATTTAAAAGCGGAAAATCTTACCTTACTAGACTGCGGTGTCTTGGCTGTTTCCAATTTTCAGTTTGCACTACAGCAGGTAAAAAGTACTCGACCCAGTCCTTTCATCGTCAGCAAGGGTGCGGCCAATGATCTTGGGGGCAACTGGGAGCATCTTCCACCAGAGATTCTTAATTCACCGGAAGAAGTTGATCTGTTAAACTATGAGGAGTGCGACACATTTGCAGCTGGGTGCTTGGTGTACGAATTTCTTCACAGACCAAACCCTTTTGCTGTTAATCGCCTCCTTATACAGCAAGATTTTGACCAGACCGATCTTCCACCAATACCCGTAAAATCTCAGTTTTCCAAGGGACTCTGCACGATTGCCCGCCAGTTGTTGCAGAGATACCCTCAAGAGCGTCTGTCCGCTGGGAAAGCCCTTCAAATGCTCCAAGTGTTGCTATGGGGACCAAGAGAACTTGATGACGACAGCATTGAAAACGCGATCAGTGATTGGCTAGAAACTGAGCGTGCGCATACAGTGGCAATGATCGCGCGAAACCAACTGCAAAAAGGCTGCAGTTCGGACGAATTCGTCGAGACATACATGAAGTGCCAGTTTCTTGTGGATGCTTCCGTGGAGACAATGGCTTACATCTATCAGCAACTTGATCTAGATAAGTGAAAACTAGTTAGGTGTTTCGGTAGTGTGTCTTTACTTCTTCTTACTGTAACCGGTAAAGGTGGCTGTAGGTCGAACAGTATTGTCTAGCCATGTAGAATTGTCCGATAAATGAAATTCCTTTGGGCGTGGTTCACCCATTGTGGAAATTAAAGAAGAAACAGGGTTTATCACATGGTCACCATGCTTACAATTGCGAGGCTTACATTTCTGGAAAACTGCCGGAGTGAAAAAATATATATATATAAGTACCGAGTAATAACATAAGAATGCAACACGGTTCGCATGAACAAAGAATTTGTTTTCTTTCTCGAAGCTGGTTATGGTTATGGTTATTGAAGTAATTAATTCAATACTTTTCAACACAGTCCATAAGGATTGGATTTCTCTTTCAGATACTGACATTTCGACTGTAGTTAGAAGGTGCGCAAGGTTCTAAAAACACTAAAAGGCCTCTTGACCACTTTAAATGTGTCATTGGATTGTCTGTTAGGTCTCCACTCCTGATAAGTTCACTGCCAAAAAGGAAACGTGCATTCGCTTTCAGAACTGGTCACGCGTGCAGCTGAGTGCACATCTGGCACGTGAGGCCCAACCTCGTTCCCAGGTTCTATCCTGTTCCCTTCTTCGTTCCAAGGGAAGGGAATAGGAGAGCCCGTGGGAACGAGGTTGCTTCAGGACAGGGGGTAAAGGGGAACGCATTTCCATTGCTAACAAAGCAAAGAAATATGTTGCAAGATGTTGAGAGGAAACTCAGCAAGGCATTTTGTCACGAAAGAACTCTAGATGTAAAATATTCAGTGTCATTTTCCCCTCCCCTCCCCTCCCCTCTACCAAGATAAAATTGTCTGTCCAGTTTATCCGATGTATTCCAATTAAAAGAAAATGATTCTTTTAACATAAGTTAAAACTGGTTCTTCCCAGCTGTAATAACATCTTGTGGGTATACAACTGAAAAAAGATAAACGGGTATTAATGTAGTTATCACCAACAAAGCATTAGCAACATCGTAAATTTAGCGGATGTAAGATTTTCCTTACAGTTCTGTTGAATTCGCTCTAAAACCTTTTCGGTGGGCGATAGTGATAACAGCAAATAAAATTCGAGTAAGCTATTTACCTGAAACCTGTCACTGCTCATCAAACAGGTGGCTTTTAGCTCACAGTTTAGATAAGTTAGCTTCGTAAAGTTTCAGAATCTTAAATTATTAAATAATAATAATAATAATAATAATAACCTTTATTAACCTTTATTTAAATATATTATTGTTACACAGATAAATCTATTTTACCGTTAAGTTAGTTGGGCTTCAAATATTTCGTGTATAATTTAGGATTTTATTTATGCTTAGCTGTGAAAAAGCTGAGAAACGCTGACATTCTGAAGAAGTTCCTAATCATATTTTTTGTCGTCAGAATTAAATCAATCGAATTATTGTCCAAGAGAAAAAGCATTTGACTTGATTTTGAATTTGAAGATAAACATGACGAGGTTTACGTCACCGTGGGGTTTTGGACCGTGTCAGCCACTGCGGGGTGGGGTGGGGATTGGAGAGTGAGAGCGGGATTGGGGATTGGAGAGGCACGTGCTTTGGAGCGCCCATGATTAAACAGGGCCATGAAGGGTACAAACTACCTGACGTGTAGCGTCTTAAAAGTCAAGGTTAATTTTCAATATTTGCTTTTGTTACAAAATATAAAATCGTCCAGCGACAAGCAGAAGCCTTTTTAGAAAGCAGTTCATATTTATTAGGCGCATTCCTAGGGCGTGTTGACACCTCGCGTTTATTTTCGTATTTGTTAAATCATTTTTCGCGGCTTACTTCAGATTCAAGCGAATGTTATTTTATGTCAGGAATAAAATTTAAAAGTAATGCTACTTTTGGTGTGGAAGTGACTCTTCATATATTGTCTCGTTTTCCGATTTCAAGTCCCGTGTGAGTCGAATGTGTTTGAGACGCCAGAGTAGTTTTGTTACTCAATACACAGACCACTTTTGCAGGCCTCACGGGTGAAGGGAACTGGTTTACGTATTTCTTGTGGAAATTCGCATTCATCATAGTAGTCGGAATGCGTGGTGGTAGTTTGATGGTGTGTATCCCTGGTATTTTTGACATTTTTCGATGAAAAAAACTCGTGGTACGGTAAAGCTTAAGGCAAGATGAAAATGTACTTACTAGGTATGGTTTCCAGGGAGTTTGCTCAAGTTCACCTGGGAATTTAAACTTTCCACAAGTCGAGATGTGTAGGCAACGACTGACGTTGGTGATCTCTTGAATGGTCTTTATCATGGAATAAAAAGCCGCCGATTGGTAAGCTCCAGGTATCAAGAGCGGGGTGTACAAAGTTCCAGCACTGCACAAAATTGAACCTCATTGGCGATAAACCAGTAAACGCATGAGCAAATGAGGTAACAAGCGTGCGGGTCAACATGGATTGGCGATGGATTCACTAATTCCTATCTAGGCCGTAGGGGTGGAGGGAACGAGGTAAAGGTAACTGATAGCATAATGGATACCCCCTAGCTCCCAAACTTTCTTTTCGGGGGACTCGCTGGTGGGACATTTCGTGTAAACCTTTAGAAGAGGATGATAACCACCGACCAGGGAATGTCACATGCCTGAAGGCTAACATCCTAAGTTGTCAGGGGGCGTATCTTGGTGGGGACACTTCGTGACACTCTCAAGTACCCTTCGGTGGGTGGGTAACTGCTAAACTAATGACACCGCATGCCTCTATATATACCGTATTACCTCGAATAATAGCCGTCCCTCGATTAATCGCCTCCCTCGAAAAATCGTCCCCCTTTGACGGAAATATTTAAAATAATCGCCTGCCTTGGACAACAAACAAGTTTTCATTTAATTGTTTACAACTAACTGAGTAGTTACAAAAGCACAGGTTTTGTTACAGTTAATTGGTGTGATTATTTTTTTATTTAATGGAATAGTAAAACAAAATATTTAGGGCATTACTTCCAGTGAGCAATATTTGAAATAATCGACTCCCTCGAGTAATCGCCCCCTTTTGGTGCGAAATAAAAACAATCGCCCCCATCTATTATTTGAGGAAATACGGTACATCCGATGTAGCGTAGTCTCCTACGCAGCCGTTCTTTGTCTCGTCACGCAACGCTCCTAGTGGCGAGGAGCGTTGCGTGACGAGACAAAGAACGGCTGCGTAGGAGACTAGATGTAGCGTAGCCTAGCCGATGTCCAACACAAAGTGAAAAGAGAAACCATAATCGCGACTTCCGCGGACTTTTTAATCCACCTGAATTGAGACACGTTTGAAATTTGAGTCGATAAAACATTGCAAGTATGTTGCCATGCCAGAAAGATTTTTGTACAGCTTGCGTGGTAGCCCCACGCAAGTTTGCGTGTATCCGCGCGAGTTGGCGACTTGCTAAATAATGCATGTCGGGCCTTTATACATAAAGGGGATTAGTTACCCGGGCTGCGCGCGTCTCGCGCGGCGCCCGGGTCTTAAACTACCGACGGTTCTTCTTTTTCGTCGTCGAGTATCATCCACAAATGGCACTTCCGGCGTTTCTGCGCAAGCGCTAACTATTTTTAACAACAGTGATGCGTGTTGTCAAGTATGGGAAAATGTCGATTCATCTTGTGGCTTTTGAAGTCTGAACAAACAATATGTTAAGAGAAGTGTCTATGCGAATGTTTGGAAGTTCAACGGCGAGAAGAAAGTTTTTAACATGAGTAAACTTAACGGCAGATGGACTGCCGTGTTTCCCCGTGTCTGCTTCAGTAGACAGCGAGTAGTCTCTAATTTTGGCGACGGATTGTGGGGGCACGTGCGCGCGCGAAGTTGCGAGGAGACGCGACGCGAGGGGAGCGCCAAAAATTAGAGACTACAGACAAAGGGAGTTTGACCTTTCACGGCCGAGTGATTCGAGTGTAAATCTCATATCAACAGCAAGAATGATGCCTGTTGTCACGTATCGGAAACGTCGATTCACCTTGTGTTTTTGAAGTCTGAGCAACTAATATGTTAAGATAAGTGTCTATACGATTGTTTGCAAGTTCAACAGCGAGAAGAAAGCTTTTAACATGACCAAAATTTAACTCCAGATGGACTGCCGTGTTCCCGTATCCGCTCCATTGAGATGTACATTTTGTTGAATAACTCAAGTACGGGATATCACACACCCCTGAGACTTTGACAGGTAGTTTATTTACTATTTTGCCACAATATCTCAATTTCTGGACTTTAATTTTTGAATGATAAGCGATTATATTTTACAAATGTACTAGCGTCCCTTGAAACTGTCCAGAAACGTTCCTTTCTTGTGTTTCAAATGACCCTGGATTGACGTATTTGTAAACAGTTTCACTCTGCTAATTAATTTTCTACTCACATTTCACCGAGACTCCATTCACATTTATGCGAAAAAATCCAACATCGTTCGATAAGCGTTTCCTTTCTCAAACAATTATCCATCGAAGCGAAAACAAGTGTGCTTAGTTTTCTTTTTTTTTTTTTTGAATCAATACACTATTTTTATCATCTTGCATAACGATAAACCTCTGTGGCCTAAAGGTCATTGTTCCTGCCTGTGACGCAGCTAACCCGGGTTCGATGTCTTTTAGTGGTATATATCACGGGCTTTATTTTTTCTGTTTCTCTTTTTCTTGTTCCTTTAGAAATATTTTTTACAAGTGTTATAATTATTGTGCTCAATGGTTGAGCTGTATTTTAGAGGAATATATGTTGATAGGGGTCTAAAGAAATAGACTCCAACACAAGCTAAACACAATGCGTCCGATGTAAGAAAGACAGACTTCCCTCTATTCTTTTGTTTAGCACTAAGTTAGGGATACAATACTGTTTTTTGCAAGCCCGGGTTTAGGCTAATTGTAGCCTCTTGTTTCTAAAGAAACTGTGGTGCTGCGTCGGTGGGGGAGTGAAACACGAAAATTTATACATATTTTGCGAAAATTCTCTTTCTAAAAAAACTAATAAATTAGTCAATCAATCAATAATCTGACTTTTTATAAAGATGGGTATCATTTTGAATCCCACGATTGTTATCAGAATGTAAACACGGCATAACAAAGGTGTTTTCATTACATGCCCTTCATTAACATATAAGCTCTGGCCTACTAAGCCGAGTGTTACATGATATTCATGTTTAGTTGATTTGAGTGTTGGTCAGTTATAAAGGAAACTACTACAAATTGTAAAGGTATGCACCATTTTTTGCACATTTCTAACGTTTAAAAGCAAGGTTACGTTTTCCTAGCACATCTTTTCCCTTTAAGTAATATTCACGTTCTTAAATGGAGGAGAACGGCATAAATTTCAGCTCCATTGTTAGCAGCAATACATAAAAGCATGTCGTATACTGATAAAGGTTTCCTCTACCATACCTGTGCGATTCGTACATTCTATCTTTTTATCGTTAAAAGTTTTAGTAAAGATTACTGAATAAGGACGCCACAATAATGTTTTTCGGTGGTCCAGATTCGACTAATGTATAAATCTGACAAGACTCGATCAAGCTTTCCGCATAGAATTGCAAATGCATTAAGGTTGTTTATTTGTCTCTTTACGCCGAGAAGGTAGACTTGTGACCAAACCAAATGAAGTGGTGGAACTTTTAGCAGAGTAATTGAATACAAAAACCAATTTTTGTGAACAGTCAACATTGCTGTATCAGTGGGGTTTCTTAACCCTGTTACTTTTATTTGAATTATTTATTTCACATTATTTCGGTTCAATGCCTGTGAACTAGCTAGAGCAGCTAAGTACATTTCCACTATAAACAAAGCATTTACATTTTTAAATTCACAAGGCCATCCTTCTGAAGTTATGTCTTGGGCCTGAGACAAAATACCTGGATGACATCATTAATCGTAAGATGCTCCAAGGAGAACGTCACGCAACTAGCCTCCTTCGCAGCCGTCGTTTTAGCCTCCGACGCAGTCGTTTTTTCGGGCACTCGTATGGGAGCTACTCTCGTTTAGGCCCTTTCCGATTATGCTAGCAATTTTTTTGGCATTATTCGGTTGCACAAGCATTTTTTCATACTTTTTCTATAAAACGAATTGCTAGAATTATTTAGCATTTTGCATAACTTTGATCTAGATTTCATAAGAAAAATTTAAAAATGCTAAATTTTAGAATTCAGAAGCATTGTGATGATTTGCTTTTGTGTTCAGTGGAGAGAAGGATTTCTGTAACTGAAGTATGAACTGAGTTCATCTGAACTGACTCGAAAGAAATTTGGACCTAGCTGGTCAGCTGTTAACTTTCAGATACCGTTCACGCGCTTGCTCAAACAAGATGATTCTATCATCGACGGTCCCAAAGCCGAGCTTCCTGCCTATATATGGCTGCTGCTGAAGGTGTTGTTATCCCGACTGAAAGTCGAATGGTGGTGGTGTGGGCTCGAGGAGCAACTTCCTCGTTGGGCTTCAGCAGTGAAGCAAGTTCTCCTTGTCCAATGATCGTCTACTACGGAAGAAAGAGTATTTTCAATACTGAGAGCGTCCCTCAAGACACCGCCTTCAACGAGCAACAGAATTGTGGTCTTGTTGACTACCCCCAGTCCAGCGTCTTGTCACAGTACAACAAGCGCTAAGAACTTCGAACATCGATTAACTGGTTATCACTAGACAAGTTTTGGCTGTATCAGAAGTTTAATTTATAAAAAAGCAATTAAGCATTTTTCACTTTATTCAGCTGATGATAAGGGTGATAAGCACACATGATGCCTGAGTTTGTACGTTTTGCTTGAAAACATTTTCTGGAACCAAAGTAGCATTATTTTGAGAATCGAGCATAATTTGAGCATTTTTTTGGCGTAAAACGAGAATTGCCAGGAGCATAAAATGTCAGTTTT
>JAEMWC010001000.1:212500-287500 GCA_016490735.1 Pachyseris speciosa | reverse complement strand
CACATTGACTGCAATAATTATTGAACGTTGTGTGTTGATTTAAATGTCGCACATTCATCACAAATAAAGTATTGAGAGTCAAACGAGTTTGCTTTGATTGTCTGAGTTTAGGTTGAATTGATTGTAATTACCAGAGATGCTTCGACGCCTGTCTTCTTTCTTTCTTCACAGTTTCCCTAGCCTAGCTACTGGTCCCAGGTTTTTCTCCTTTAGCGTCATCTCGCGTGCTAGTTCTTAATTTTGTTATCATTGATTTCCCTTTAGGGGTGTAGCTAGGTTTTGTAACGGAGCGGGAGGGCGCCTTATCGCGAGTGCAGAAGGCAGGAGCCTTGTAGCGGGGTCTTGGGGTATCCTCCCCCAGAAAATTTTCAAATTTGGAGGCCTCGAGACGCTATTTTCAGCACTTGTCAAGAGATATGTATCCGAAAAATCGATCTCGAACAAGTGTGAAAAGGCAGGTGTTTTCTACACCAGACTAGTTCCAGGCTGCGCCATGACAGGCACTCTCTGTAAACTGTATTAATTAGAGTGAATCTTGCAAATAGTGCATGTACACGCAAATTTAAATAGGGAGTGTTGCTTCCTTTTCTGTTTGCATGACTTAGGCCCGTTGCAAACGTCGCGCTATTGCCGTGCCGAACTAAATCAAGCTTCTACTTTTAACTGTTTTATTTCGAACGTTTAATTTTCGGACCCTTTTTATCTAATAAAAATTTCGGAGAAATTTCAGACAATTTGCTGAAACAGAGCTAAAGCAAATTACGCCTGCAAAACAGGAATTAGACTGAAACAACATCCATGAAAATGATAGTTTTACTGCACCCTCAACAGAACGAAGATCTAAGACCCTCTGGACTAAAACGAAGACCCCATTACGAGAAATAACACAAATTCTATCAAGCCGTTATCTCACCAGTGTCTCAACTAGAGTTCGCTCCATAACGGAAACTAAGGGCCTTGGAGATCAAAATGGAAAATGGAATTTATCTACATTATGTTTTTCATGACGAAACAAAGCATTTCCTTTCCAGTGATAAAAAAAACGAGCAAAGCTTAATCCGAGTTCTAGCTATATGATGTATATTGGCTATGAATACATGTGCATGATTGCGTCGCCCAAGAAAACATTTAGAAGTTTTACACTGTACTGTAAAAATTTCGGACTCAAATTTCGGACACTTAAAAATTTCGGACGCTTTTATTTTCGGACACTTTTATGTCCGAAATTAAAGTGATGTATTTAGCTCGGCAGGCCTTGTCGTGCCTCACGGCGGAAGCGCGACTTGGTTTCAAACGACATGCTCTTGTCGTGCCGAACTGAATTCATATGTTATTCTAGGTTGTTTTGTTGTATTTTGAATTTGGCACGACTGAATTAAATTCGACGTTTGATCGAACCAGTGCCGTGCTATAGTCGTACCAATGCCGGGTAAAATTTATTTGATTTCGGCATGGCAGCAGTAGCACGACGTTTGGAATAGGCCTTACTTTTTAAATTGTTTTTGGTCGATAACGCGAGGTGATCTTTGAATTCGTATAACGTGGTGATCTTTGAATTCGTATGGGGCGGTGATCAAGTTGAAGTGCAGAAAGCGAAAATCGTTACCGAAAATGCAGAGAAAAAGTTGCAGAGTAATAATTTTCTTTCTCTAAACCAGGAGCTGGTTGAATCTACTCAATTTCTCATTGAAGCCTTACCTCGCACCAACTTCTTCCTCCGTTTAATTTCCTCACTGTGTTCGCCTCAGCTGAATTTATATTCCTCTTGCGCCAGATAGAGTACGCTAAATCTGTAGGCCACTTGATCATGATAAGCTATTCTCTCCTTTAGGAAAATGCTTCCTGCCTCGTCTAAGAGAATTATTTCATTCTACCGTACCTTGCCGCTGACCGCAACTGAACGCTTCTCGCAATGGTCATCTTTGGCTTACGTCCTCATTGGCACGTCAATGCTCCTCGTACCTTCCCTGTGGGGATACGTTTGGAACGCCGAGCTGGTAGGTCGGACAGCTGGGTACATACGACTTGGTGGACTCCCTCTGGCCGTGGAAGGTTTCTTACTGGTTGTGGCGTCGAGATCTTCCCACAAGGTTCCTGGCCATGGTCATATCAACATCACAGTACTCACCAGGTTGGTTCTGGTAAACTTATCTTTGTGGATATTCCTTCAGACAGACCGGGCTCCGAAACGCTTCCTAGCTTTTTTTGCGGTCCTGGACAACTCCCTTGCAATTGGCATATTCCTCGTGTGGTTTTTCACGGAGCAAGGCGCGACTCTTGGGTTGTTTTTCAAAGAAATATTTGCCCTCCGTTTTCGATTCCCGTCCGGTTACCGGTCTTCATTCGCTGTTCTGGTCGCAGGCATTGTCCAGTTCCCGGGAGCTCAGTACTTGAAGAACGTGGACCTTCGCCTGCGAGGCCCACTTAATCTGGATCCTCCCGCGGGTTACTCAGACGCGTTCCTCAGTTTTTACTTCAGCTTGAACATTGCTCATGCTGTGCTGTATATCGCAAATGGCCAAGCTCTCAGCAGATCGTTTAATATTGCCTGTGTCTTCTATCGTGTGTTCATTAATTTGCCAATTGTTTTTCTTTTGGCTTTTGTTAATCAAATAGAAAAGAGTTTGGCTGTTTTCCTAGTATCAGCTGATGTGGCGTTCAGTGCATTTCTTTTGGTTTCACTTTTGTGTGATAAGCAGGATGAAGGTCAACAAGACAACCAAGAAAAATCTAAGTAAACTCGGCCTTTTGAGCGAGAAGGCCTGGGCAAACGAAGTTTCCTAAGCAGCCTGTTCTTTGTCTCGTCACGCAACGCTCCAAGGAGAGTAGGAGCCCCGGGGGAGGGTGGGGGGGACTCCCTTACATTGGCTATATAGGTATGTGCAGTCCCAAAGGGTATGGTTTTTTAGCCTTTTTGGTCTGAAATAGGGTAACGATTTTGACGATTTTGGTCTGAAATAGGGTATGGTTTGTACACTCTAGTCTTGAATTGGGTATGCTTTTTAGAAGAAGCTACTTGTTTCATTTTTAGGCGATAAGACCATCAACAAAAGTCCTTTTTTTTTTCTTTTAATTATGCTCACGCCAACCGTGTACGTGAAGTAGGTCTGAGATAGAGTATCGAATTTTTGGTCAGGTCTGAAATAGGGTAAGGGATTCAAGAAGCGGGCCGCACACCCCCACCCAATTTTTCTGGGATTACCCCGCCCCCCTCCCCCTCGGGTAGGACTCAAGGTTTAACTTCCCCAACCGAGAATGTTGGCCAAAAACGTCCAACAATGACTATGCGAGTGATCATCGCAGTTATGAACACTACGTATATTTAAGCAGTAGTGAAAATAAAGCCTGATTTATTTTTCAGGGTTTATTTTCACTACTGCTGAAGTAGTGTTCATAACTGCGATGACCATTCAAATATTCATTCTTTAATCTGCAGTTCAAATATTTGAATTTCATGTATTCATAGTCAACGTCCAACAATGCGGTAGGCCCAACATGTTTGCTGAGTTTGAAAACCGTGAGTCTGGCGTTTTAGGTAATGCAAAATAAATGAGCAGGAGTGTTTTAAGACTTGCTAAAACACGAATTGCGAATTTCAGATTGAACGGCTTAAAAGACTTTATTGTACATCCATCCATTCTTACACTAAAATTTAGATTTTGGGTTATTTTGGCCTGATCATTGAAAATGATTCCCACTCATTAAAAATCAATTTCTTTTGTATTTCCTTTATGAATTATTAATGAGTTTTTTAAGGAAATAACAACATCCAACAAATGCACACAACATGATGGCACAACAATGCTGAATTAGCTACCAACTATCACTCTGATGAAGGGGTTATTCCTGAAACGTCTGACTGTGAATATACAGTTTCTCGGCACTCTAACAAAACAACAAAATAATCATTGCATCATTTAAATCGAGTGCCACACAGCAAATTAAACCATTTTTTGTAATGCTGGATGTTGTTGGCCAACTGAAAAAAAGTTATCGGTTGTGTAGAGCATGTGCAAGAGAGACGCTCATTTTTCGCGAAACCCATCTTATGTTTTTACTACCGAAACTTGATAACTGTAAAGAGCCAACGACGTTGGTTGGTAGAAACCTCGGCGAGCTGAAGCAAATTAAGAAACTCGTTAAAGTAATTTGGAATATTTCATTCATTTGTAGACCTTTGAAGATTTAGTTCCAAGAAAGCGTTTTCGACGTAAATGCACAGCAAAGTTAAAAATGTGTGGAATTAAACATTACAGTCAAACCTCTATAAAGTGGTCACCCTCGGGAAAGAGCCAACTGACCTCTTAAAAGAGGCTGACCGCTTAAAAGAGGTTTTCCAAAATGTAGTATGCAATATGGTAGAAATGAAACTGTAGCATGTGTGCAGTATATTGTATCGGTTAACAACAACAGTAACACAAAATATATATGAGAAAAACATCAAGTAATTGCATGTTCAAGGACGTTTAGGCCTATAGGGTCCTATAGTTGTAATGTTATTTGTAAGGTAATCGTAATTTGTTGTAAACCACATTGATTAAATAACGTTCAGTTTTGCCATTCAACATGAGTAAATGTAAATGTACGAGTAAATGTACCTCTGCATTATTTTTTTTTTTATTATTATTTTTTGCTTTATTTCCACACCACGGTAGACTGACTTACAATTACTTACATCAGTATTGCAGAGCGGTGATTACATTACTGAGAAAATAAACTATTTAAAACACGAGACTTACAATACTAACGAGATAACACAAAAAACATTAAAAGATAAAAGCCCACTTATGATAGAACATTGATAATGTTTTATTGGCAGTTGCTATCTCCTTTAGAATAACCAGACTATCATACAGCCGCAGAAGGAAATCCCGGAAACATAGCTCATCCTCATGTCCACTAGTGCAAAAAATATGGTATTTTGCAATAAGAATACAATAGTTAGTAAAGCCTGCCAATTGGTCGAAATATTGTGACAACCGTATAAGATTTTACTTGGGTTCAAAGAGATTTCTTCGAGTGTTTTTTCACACCACCACGCTTCAAACTGGTTCCAGAAGGAGGCTGTTTTACTGCAGGAAATTAAAAGGTGGTTTAACGTTTGCTTCTCACATTTGCAAAAGGTGCAGAGGTCGCTTTCTTTTATGCCATCACGATATAAACTCATTTGAGTAGGTAGTATGTTGTGAAGAATTTTACACTGGAACATTTGAAGTTTGACTTCTTTCGTGATCATAAAAGTTAAGTTGTAGACTTTGCGGAGATCGTTGTCAGTGAAACCATGTCTTAAAATCTTGTTTTGTGATGTCGGTGGTTCATATGTCTTCTCTAAAGATTTTGGAACAGATTGCGCTTGTGGACAATGTTGAGCGAGAGACGTCTGCAGTGCTGGTTCTAATCTGATTTTTGAGATTTGTTTTCCAGGTGGTTGGAATGGCGTCGACTAGACCCGCCACAATATATGGTAAATGGCGTGTTAAAATTGAACTTTACATTAAATTGCACAAAAACGGTAGTGTCGTCCGCATATCACGGTGGTCGGTTGCTAGGGCTTTTACTCCCGCACCTCTCAAAACTGAGAGTTTTAGGCCATAGAAAAAAGTGGAATGCATCGAATGTAACGAAACTTGGCAGGGAAATACGTCGATAAATAACCTATCAGCTGTTTTATGTTTCCTCCCATGTGACTGCTATTGTGACGTCATAAACGATGCCCAAATTTGGCATCAGAATAAAAATTCAGGAAAAAAATTGGAAAAATTTCATAGTAGTGTTCTGTATAGAATTGTATGACTTTTGGTGAAAACCGCATATCATTCGGATAAAATGGCGTTAAGTTACAGCTAATTAAAGACATTCAAATTTGCCGCTTTATGACCCTATATGGTCAAACTTTAGGGGTATTCAAACGCGAAAACAATGAATGTAGTCGCAAAGGAGTAAAGACAAAGTTGCATAAAATCAAACTTGTAGTTTTTTGAGCTTAGGATGTGTTGTCTATGACGCGTATTTCGTCAGGAATACGTCATTATGACGTCATGATGACGTAAATAATCATTTTGTGTCGTAAAAACGTCTGTAACGTTTTGAACACTGCTTTGTTACTAAAACTAGGTGTCACTTATGACGTCATACTCTTAAGGAAAGTCAAAAATACCTTTACTTTGTTAAAATTTAACGAAAAATTTTCTTCAATTAAGATTTTCTAATGTCTTGCTTCACTTGGAATATAAACTACTCCCAGCTGAGCCAAAAATTGAATTTAAGAATCTTCCGGGAGCAAAAGCCCTAGCAACCGACCATCGTGATTGTGCGATTTTTAATGTGTGACAGTCAACTTGGATACCTTTGATAACGTCATCGCCTTTCAAAGCCCTCGCAAAAAGTTCAATACCTAGAACAAACAGGATACCAGACAATGGGCATCCTTGCCTTACACCGCGTTCTAGCGAGAAGAAGGTGTAAGCGTGGCCATTATTTATGACGCAGCTAGAGACATCGTTGTAAAATATGCTGACCCATTTTAAAATATCAGGACCGAAATTGAAGGCGCTTAGGGCGGCGCTCATGTAGGGCCATTCAATAGAATCAAAGGCTTTTTTGAAGTCTAGAAAAATTGCGATACCTTTTTTGTTTGCTTGTTTCGTGAAATACATGATGTCGTTGATTATAAGAACATTTTCACCAATGTAACGTCCATTCATGTAACCAGTTTTGTCCGGGTTAATAATCTTCGGTAACACTTTATCAAGTCTTTTTGCAATGGCTTTCGTAAGAATCTCATAATCCACATTTTGGAGAGATATTGGTCTCAAATTTTCCAGAATGGTTTGATCTTTCGCCTTTTTAGGAATAAGTGAAATTATTTCACGTCTTTGACTTATGGACAGCCTTCCGGATTTGAATGCATGGTTAAAACTGTCCGTCATTTCTTTACAGATTTCAGGCCAGAAAAAGTGATAGCACTCTGCAGGGAAACCATCGGTGCCCGGTGTCTTGCGAGTTTTAAAATCTGTAAGTGCACTTAAGCATTCTTCTTCTGTAATCTGACCTTCGCAAGAATACTTATCATCATTATTTAGCATGGATATATTCCCGGGTTTGAACAAAGGAGAATCTTTAAATTTTTCGGTACATGTGTGTGTAGATTTGTAGAGACGTTCATAAGAGCGTCTTTCTTCTTCCAAAATTTCGAATTGGTTGTCTGTATAAACATTGTCGCCTATTTTTAATCTTGTTACGGTTTTTCTTTGAAAATTTCGTTTTTCTAAGCCAAAGAAATATTTAGTATTGCGCTCGCATTGTTCATGCCAACGTACTTTGCTTCTGAGGATTGTGCCTTTGGTTCTTTGCATGGTCAATTACTGAGACGGGATTTTGCTAATTCAAGTTCTAGTAAGGTTTTTTTGTTTCTTAGTCCATTTTCAATCACTGCTTGCTGCTCGTTCACTTTTCTTTGTAGTGATATTTCTTTGTCTCTGCTTTTTTTTTTTTTTTTGCCTTTTGTTTCGAGTACTTTACAGTGTGACCTCTAATTTCCATTTTAATGAGGTCCCATTTTGGACCTAAATCAGTTAAATCGTTGTACTTGGCTTTAAAACCTGGCAATTGCTCTCGTAGAGATTCGATGAGGGCAGAGTCTTCCAAAAACGAGGTATAAATTTCCAAAATCCGGGACCTATCTTTTGAGTTAAGACTTCTGACTGAAGCAGAATGGACACGGCAGAATGATCACTTTCGGGTGCTCGCAAGATTTCGCATTTCTTAGCTAAAGCACTCAACTCATTTGAAATTAAGAAGTAGTCGAGTCGGCTCTGGATTTTTAAAGATTTGTTTCTCCACGTAAAACGAATTGAATCCGGATGTAAAGTGCGCCAAATGTCATTTAAACTAAATGAATTGCATAAATTCTTAATTTCATTAATAATAGAAAGTTTTTTAGTAACTGGGTTTCCACCCTGTTTGTCCTTAGTAGATAGCGCGCAATTAAAATCACCTCCGATAATTAAAGTTTTCTTCGTTGAATTCTTGCAGAAGTTGATGTAGGTTATTAAAGAAACTAACCTGTTGATTTGCATCGTTTGGTGCGTAAATGTTTTGGTTTTCATCGATTGACACCTCTAAGATAACAAACCTTCCTTTTTTGTCAGGGATAAACTTTCTCACTTTGCAATCTAAAGTCGGATTTATTAAAATCATTACACCTTTGCTGTGATTTGTACCATGACTAAAGAAAACTTTGCCGCCCCATTCGTTTTCCCATGTTGCTGCGCATGTATCAGTGCTGTAACATTCCTGTAGGAAAACGAAGTGATGTTTTTGTTTGTGCAACCAGCGGAAAACTGTGCGTCGTTTAATTGTTTTGTTTAAACCACGAACATTCAAAGACAGGCATTTTAGATCGAAGTTGTTAGTCGTATTCATATTTTATGCGAAAAGCAGAAAAAAGACTAGGTGGCGAAAGATGAATCCCCCCTCAGCGGCAGCGCAAATTTAACAGAAGTGCTAAGAAAACAGCTAGAAAGCTCTCTTGTCGGTGGGTGAAGAAAACAAAAAAAGAAAGTGGAATAAATATGCATATTAGGATTGGAAAATAAAGCATCTGTAAAGATCACACTTACACACAACGAAGAACGGGGCACCACATATAATAAAATACAAACCCATAGCTCCGAGACCAGTTGTATGGGTATCATCATCTCCGGGCGTCAAGCATTCCTCCGCAAGCCTCTACATTATGTTGAGTGGACATGGTTTACGTATCGTGGTGTCAAAATATCGCATGATAATCAGTGATAATTGACAAATACAATAAAATTAGCCAATTGGGAATTCTGAATGGTGATCGCGTAAGGGGACCGCTTTTTGGGAATTTGATAAGTGTCCGTTTAAGGGAGGGTGATCGCTTAATAGAGGGCCGCTTAATAAAGGTTTGACTGTACACAATGTAAATTAAAAAGGTACACTGTTAAAATTAATAAATCTAATGCTTATTTATGGTGTCTGTTTCAGTTCAGTTTTAAAACGTTTGAAATATTTTCCGACTGAAGCAACCTTAAGTCAACACTGGCCGAACATTTCTGAAACACTGGAATAAAATGTAAAGCTTCATTTTGACTAACACCTAGCAGTTAAAACAAAAACTATCAACACTTCGAGGTCGAACTCCTTTGGCGGCGCTGTGGAGAATTTTCACATACATACATACGTTATGAAGTGTGGCGGCGCTGTGGAGATTTTTCACATACATACCGTGATACATACTTTATTAATTATTCCCGAGCGGGAACACACAAGCACAGGAAAACAGTCGTGAACATGCGGGTGAAAATGAGACTCGTACCCAGTTGCTATTTACGTGTTTTGTGGGGAGAGAAGATTGGATACGAGGATGGATTGAGGCGCAAAAACAACCCGATCGCAAAAAAAGATCCACCCTCGTATCCAATCTTCTCTCCCCACGAAAGACATAAGTAGCTACTGGGTACGAGTCTGGGTGAAATAGTATTAAAGTGAAATTTGAGTTTTATCAGGAAACAAGTTAGTTCTTGATCAGGTTACTAAGTGGAGAAAAATAGTTTTTTTTATGCCAATATCAAATTCAAGTTAAACTAAACCTGGCTATAAGTTTCATAAAATGCTAGGACATACGCGCAAAAATCTATTAAAAATTGATAATTTCTATTCAATTTATACTACTACTAATAATAAATGTTTTTATTCATCATGAGATAAAAACTACATATCTTATGTTACATATTTGAAATCATAATAAAATATAGTATTAGATCACATGTAAAGATCGTATTTATAAGTTAATCTATTAATAAATGTATTCTTAAAACGTTCTGTGTTAATCAACGTGCGGGCACTATTTTTATAACGTAAATTGTAATCGATGACCTTAGCCTTTGGGACTTGCTCATGTAGGGGGTGTATACTAAGTTTAAAAATTTTTTCTAAATATTTTCGGTCTTGTTTTTCCAATAAAGCTCTTATATTCAATCTAGCAGAGATGTATCGCCTTTTGTAGCATCTGTCTAGAAAATCTTGCACTGTTGTTAGTTCTGGCTCTGAGGCTCCGTAGACCACTAGTGCATAGGTAACATTGGGTAAAACAATTGTCTTAAATAAATAGTCTACCTCAAACTGATTACACCCCTCCTTCCGCAGAGATCTTATCACATATAAACATTTGTTGGCCTTACCAAGCTTGCTTTTAACATGCTTATCAAATCTACAGTCTTGCTGGAAATTGAGTCCTAAGACAGAAGTTCAGAGCATTGTGGTATATTCGATATCATGTCAATGTGCACATCGGTATGTCTTTTCTTTCGAAAAACAAGTTCCTTGCACTTACTAGGATTACATTTCATTAAGTTACTACAAGACCATTCTAAAAACGTATTAACAAGTCCAGCCGCTGAGTCATTGTTCTTAAAAACAGGAACGACAATTGTGCAGTCATCAGCATATTTAAAACAGATAGTTTCTTCACCTATACTAATCTCTAAGTCATTCAGATAAATGCTAAATAAATACGGACCACTAATACTCCCTTGTATCGTACCCTTATTTACTTGTTTCCAAGCACAGATAACATTATTGTATATCACCCTTTGCATTCTGTCCTGTAGAAAATTCAACCACCAATTGACTATATATGGATTTAGAGAAGATAGTGGTTTACAGAGTCAAAAGCCTTACTAAAATCCATTGTGAACATCCTAACAGCTACGCAGTTAGGATCATAAAGGAACTTGCACACTTTATGCTGAATCATGACAAGAGCAACCGTACATGAACCACCCTCCCTGTACGCGAACTGCGAGTTTCTTAGGTTATTCTCTACAATCTCCTGGGCATGCAGCCTATAGACAACTTTCTCGAACGCCCGAGCGATGACCGGTGTCACGTTGATCCCTCGATAATCCCCATTGCCTACCGGGATCTCGACTTTGGGAAGAGGGTTGATGTTGGCACTCTTCCATGATTTTGGCCAAGTGTGAGTGGAAAGTGACAAGTTCCACAGGCTGGTAACTATAGGTGCAAATATCTCAGCCTGGTCTTTACATACCCAATAAGGAATCTGGTCAGGGCCGGTGGCGGTTTTCTCTAATCCTCTTAGTACATTCCAGACCTGTCGCTCGCTAATTTCCGGGACCTCACAGTTTTCCCTGATTTCCATAAGATTTGGTTCTATATAATCAGTGTCAAAACATAGGTCGCCAAAATAGTTATTCACGAACAGCGACCTCGCTGGGATAATGCATCAACATTTCTCCACCATTCCCGACTTCCCAGTTTGACATCGAGAAGCAGTCTACGGTTGTCACTAATGACATCAGAAATCCTCTTGCTTAGCTCTCGCTGACGATCTGCATTAAGCACCGAAACTCTAGATTTTCTTCTAAGCATATATTTCACCAGCGGAGTCATCCAAGTGGGATCTCTTGAGAAAATAGAAACAGTTCTTAGTGGCATACACTTATTCATGATGGTTAAAATCTTTAGCTCAAAACATTGTACCGCATCCTCGATATTTTCAGCCTCGATGACATTACGCCAGTTTTCCGCGTCCAGAGCAAGATAGAGGGTTGATTTTCGATGTTCCCGGCAATCTCTGAGTCTGACTTTCTGCCGAATGGGCTTCAGCTTTTTGCCGGCAGGTACAATGAATCCCAAATGATCTGTCCTCATTAGCATTTTAACAGGATAGCTTTTGCCAAACAGATCTGATCTGTTAGTCAGACAATTGTCGAGGTGTACGTCGCCTCTCAGTGTTGGAAAATCGACGAGGGAATTCCATCCTGTTAGGTGTTGAAGTCGCGTGAGATCAAGGCGATTCAGGTCGCCTCCGCAGACTATAGTCGTGTTCGGGTGTTTGTCAAGTGCAGAATCCGTGACGTTGACAAGGTATTCCACAAGTTCACATTCCGCATAATTGTGTTTGGGTGGGTGATAAAGACCACAAACTAACAAACGGTATCCCGAGGGTAAAAGCAAGGTCACACCAATTAATTCGTATAATTCAGAACGGAGAAAACGTCTATACTGCAGTTGATTCGTGAGTGTGCCGATTTTATTTCAGGCCCGTTATGCGATCTGTTTAATAAATCCTTGATGTCCTTGATATCTGGCATATTTCCTGACGACTGGAAATAATAATAATAATAATAATAATAATAATAATCTTTATTTATATAGCGTTATTTCTACTAAGAAACCAATAACGCTTTACAATGATAATACATATAAAATATATGATAATAATACATGAAAATAATAGATAATAGTAATACCTAAAATGTGCTAGAGTGACTCCCTTATTCTGTAATATCCAAATAAAAAATTCACCGTTTCGATGGAAGCTTTTGGTTTCGACTTATGTACGTAATGAAGTGTTACGGTGATTTAGCTTGGCAATATCCACCCTGCCATCTTGACTTCACGCTTGGCCAAAAGGTATTCCTGGAATAAGGCAGATTTATTCCCGGAATAGAGATATTACACCTTTCAGGAACCGGCCCCAGGCCTTTTGCGTGCTAAAAGGGGATTAGTTTCTAAAGAAACTGTGGTGCTGCGTCGGTGTGGGAGTGAAACACGAAAATTTGGTTTATCAACAGAGTTGATAATGTAAAATGACCACCGTACAGGGATTCGATTAGCTCCGACGAAGGGCTAACGCTCGAAACGTCAGCTAATCGAATCCCTGTACGGTGGTCATTTTACATTATCAACTCCGTTGATAAACCAAATTAATTATTTTCGTGTTTCACTTTTGCGTGCTAGCCTCCTTCGCAGACGTCTTTGGGCTCGTCACGCGTTCTTTGCCCACGAACGACGTTCGTGGGCAAGGAACGCGCGACGAGCCCAAAGACGTCTGCGAAGGGGAAGGCCTTAGATAACAATGACCGAGACCAGATTCAGTGATCAGTGGTTTCAGTGAAAACATGGGTTTGTGGGGGGTGCTCATTCTCGCGGGCTCATAAAAACTGGTTGCGGTCGTTGTTATCGAAGGAGGCTATTTGCGTGCTCACCGCTTTATATTACATCCTGGAATTTGGGAAAAAGCCCCCAGCCTACATCCATATATGGTGAAATCCAAGATGGCGGCTAAGCATTGTAGCCAAAAAAGGAAGCGGCTGGGAGCAGGGCAGTATAAAAACTGCAATCAGCGATAGAAGATGAGCTATCAATTGTACCGCAACACGACGCTGGGGAACAGTCTACAGGAGAGTTTGGACGAGTTAATACAGGTAAAATGCCAGCCAATCTTCTTTCTTTAATGTTGAATGAAAGAATCGATTGTTTGAGATCGTTCGCACTGGGAATTTCATTCGACAACAATAACTTCATCTGCTCGTGTTGGACGGTTCCTTTTGTGATTTTTGGCCAAATGCAAACGTCTACTGGCTATGTGGTCTCAGAACTGATTGGTCGTAGAAAGAAATAGCTTCGTCACATCATTTTTTAAAGATAAAAGGCTTCTATTTTGCCCAGTTTAATTTAAGCCAGTACGTTTTTAAGACCAAGATGGAGCTTAAGAGCTAGCTGGAATTTCCAAAAGTGTTAAAGAAAAGGGAAAGAGATTGTTTGTGGCCAAAAATGCGGATGAACTTGGTGCCTGGCTAGATTGTGTGCTTGAAAACCAAATGACTTACAGCTACCAAGCGCTTTCACTTTACCACATCTTTTTGTAATATGAAGAAAATGGCACAGCAATCCTTTGTTCCTTACAGCACAAGCTTGACCAAACGAATGACTCTTGGAAGATCCGTTAGGTTTGAGATTTTGATTAGCTTTTGAAAAATACAAATAACCTGAAGTACAGTAAACTCCAGCAAGGTGCTGATGTCAGGGCATAACTAATCAATGAAATCGACGATCACTGGCATGGCAATCAATGACAATCAATACCAGTCGATGCCAATTGTCATTATATGACTGCCTCTTTCAGCAGTCGAGATGAATCAATTCTCCTGCTGTGATTGGCTACCTGCAAGGTCAAGATGGAGCCATCTAAACTGCTCAGGATAGCCTGTTTGTCCCGCGTTTATAGCGTCCTCATTCTTTTTTTGCATGTTTATGGACCTCGACTTTGTCTCGGTCCATGAACATGCAGAAAAAGAACTTGGCCAATATCCTGCCATCTTGACCTCACGCTTGGCCAATAACCCATATATATTGATAATCAATGAGTAATTGATCATCCTGGTTTGTGCGATTATTGATTTTCATCAATTTTCAATATCAGTTGATGAATTGGCATGTTGGTATTGATTTTCATCGATTGTTGATAGGCATTATTTTCAGTCAATATTTCTGAAAGGCATGGTCACTAAATGGATTTTAATCATGAAGACAGTGACACTGTAGGACCTCTGCAGAATAAGACTGTTAATGTTTTTTATACAGCTTAACTGAGTAAAGTTCACTGAAAGTTTCATAGCATTACACACCTTGTTTCTTCTCATTTCGTATGTCTTCCTCCTGTTTGTTCTCTGATGGTTACAACAATTTTTCAATGAAAAAAATGTAAACGTTGAACTCCCAACATTTAGAACATAACGTGTAAATGCATGGGATTTTCTTAACATTTTCTGGCGCTCGTGATGTTAGCGAGGTGTGCTTACAGGTGTTATCAGCCTTCCACTGTACTTCTGTCATGTATTGTTTGAATATGAACATTTATCTTATCTCAAACACTGCAATTATGCTTTGAAAATGCGGAATGCTCTGCGTACATTCCTATCATAAATTTTATTTTGAGTGGCAATAGATGATGTATGCGACTGCTTTTGTGTGATTATCGAATGGTCATTGATTGGCCAATGCCAATCTATGGCAATTAACCAACAGTAATCAATCGTAATCTATTAATGTTCCAATCATCAGTTTCACTGATTAGTTACGCCCTGTGATGTCTAATTATATGAGTATGCATTATTCAAGTGGAAGTCCAGTTTTTTTGGACTTGCAGATCAGAACTTTCCAGAATTACTCATTTCCCATCCACTAGATAATGGGAACTAAGACTATGGATCCAAAATTGAAGGCAAAGAAAAATTATACAGGTCTAGAGTCAACTCTCAACTTGCAGACACTTCCTCATCCACTTTTACGAATACCCCAATAATGTGGACAGCAGCTAAATCCCTCAGTGGCAAAAATAAATTATAAACATTTGACTGAAATCAGTTCCTGCGTAATAGAACTTTTATGGTACTTAGGTTTTGGTTTTACATGGCACTGCCAGTTGGGAAGACACTTTTTGATATTCTCTTACTCGATTCAGTTTAATATTGCCATTCACAGTAGTGAAGTTACCAATACTACTTATCAGGGTTTTTATCTCTAAGAGCTCTCAGCTGGATATAACTGGATATGTTTCTATCCTTAGTCGCAGCAGATCAGTCCCCAGCTTGCCCTTCAAGTGCTTCTACAGTTTGATAAGGCAATTAACTTTGCTCTCTCCAACAAAGTCAAGAGCAAAATCTCTTTTAAGGTAAGTTTGGTGTTTTCTCCTGGCTTTGAAATGACTTGAAAACCAGCAGCACTTCACCCATTGATGGTTTCACTCCACTGTTAAAAACATACTTTTTTTCTGTATTCATTTGTTTGCAGTTTTCCAGGTAGCAAGGTTGTAACATGTCAAATGTATAGATCATGCAATCACTTGAAAAACTAGTCATAAAAACGTTGTGAAAACTGAAAGTTGATGACTTGTAAGGTGACTTGAAGCAAAACTTCTTTTAAATCAATTCTAAACTGAGAACAAGATTTACATCATACATGCAGTCATTAACATTGTGAGATTCATTGGCCTAGTTTAAGACATTTTAGGGGCTGGAGGCAAACAAAGGGTCCATGATCAAATTGAGGTATTTTTTAGATTTTGCCTCAGTTTTTGCTTGTGGTCCTCCAGTCTGTGCCCAAAAGATTGCTCCAGTGGTTTCCCCTATTCATCCACCACTTTGGAGAAAACATCCATAGATAAGACACACATTGCCATTAGCAGGCACATCCACCACTGCTAATAAGTTCAGTTGCATTTTGCAGTTGTCTGTGAGCTTTGAAAGTTTGGAAACCCAAGCAAATTTGAAGAGTGTTCCGCAAAAGGGGCGTATATCACTTTTTTGCCTTAAAATCCAAATCTCTCTAAACTCACTCTACTTTGGCATACAGACTGGTTATGATCTCAGAAATGAAGTTCTGCACTTATTTTGTGATTAAAAAGCTAGGATCCGAAGGATTAGCTTATGACTTTTCCCCAAAACTCAAGAAACAGAAACAAAAGGATCTGATGTATGATTGATTTCTTTTGTTTGAGTTGGTCCAGCTGTAGGCAAAAGTCATATGCTAATTTGCTGAATCCAGGCCTTCAAATCACAAAATAATTGCAGAACTTCATTTCTGACATCATAACCAGTCTGTATGCCAAAGTAGAGTGAGTTCAGAGAGATTTGGATTTTAAGGCAAAAAAGTGATATACGCTCCTTTTGCGGAACACCCTTCATTTATAAATTCTCTTTTAGGACTTTTGTAAGTATTGACTTGGCTTTCCAGCAAAATCCAACCTCACTCTACTTTGGCATATACAGACTGGAAAATGGTGTCAGAATTGAAGCTCTGTACTTATTTTGTGATTTGAAGGCTAGGATTCAAAGGATTAGCTTATGGCTTTTGCCAAAACCTTAAGAAACGGAAACAAAAGGATGTGGTGCATGGTTGATTTACTTTGTTTTGAGTTTGCTGAATCGAGGCCTTTAAATCCCAAAATTATTGCAGAACTATATTTGAACACTATAACCAATCTGTATGCTAAAGTAGAGTGAGTTTAGAGAGATTACAAAGCGATGTATGCCCCTTTTGTGGGAAGCCCTTCCTTGTTATTGGCACTTAATATCAAAGAGGGATTGACTTGAGTTTTTGAATTGTGCATTTACAATCAAGCTTGTAAGCTTAACAGTTTGTGATCTGAGGACCTGAGATCTCATTGATATGCACCTGGGAAATGGTAGCCTCCTTTCAATTACGCTGTACAGTCAAAAGACATATTCTATATTTTAATCTCTTTTGCTGTTGTAAGGAAAATTCCCACCTTCCAAAGGTCTACTCTGTCTTAAATAGGAATGTATAACTGAAGTATCTTAGGTTAGGATCTCTTTTGGGTTCTGTGGTGGTTATTATCAGGGTAAGGTTTGCTGTGAATTGAAGTTACATACTCAAATGTCTTGCATTCATTTTTTAGGGTCACTTGAACACCTACAGGTTTTGCGATAATGTGTGGACGTTCGTTTTAAATGATGTAGAATTCCGGGAAGTGGGAGAACTTGTCAAGGTTGAGAAAGTAAAAGTAGTAGCTTGTGACGGAAAAGGTTGGTATCAGTAGCTGCCAGCTATTAAGTTATCCAGGGTTCACACGCACCTTGAAAGTCCTTGAAAGTCCTTGAATTTGAAAATCAAAATTCAAGGCCTTGAAAGTCCGTGAAAAGTACATTGGGTCCTTGAAAAACCTTGAAATTTGCTGTTTGACTGTTTCCACTTAGTGGAAGAACTATAAAAGACTTAGACTTGAACAAATCTGGCAGTTATCCCTTAAACCCTATCATCTAGTATCACATTCTAATGGCATTTTTTACTGCATGGAGTGCTTGAAAAATTGGAATTGTGCCCTGGAATGTCCTTGAAAAGTCCTTGAATTTTTAGTCCAAAAAAGAGGACGAACCCTGGTTATCAAAATCATTGGGTTTCAAAAGTCAATCTTAGGTCCACTTCTTTTTCTGATATATATCAACGACATTGCCAAAGTAACCAACTATTTTTCATTAAGACTTTTTGCTGATGACACCTCATTAACTGTAACTGGTAAAGATTTAGATCTATTGCTTCGTCAGATAAACCAGGAACTACCAGTCATCTATGAGTGGTTATGTTCAAATAAAGTAACCCTGAATTAAGTAAGACGAAATGCTTAATTTTTCAGCCAAGACAAAAAATTAATTATAACTTGTACCCCCCTCTTAAACTAGCTGATCAGTGTCTTGAGCAGTCTCACAGTATAAAATATTTAGGGCTAGTTATTGATTGTTTTTTGTCTTGGCAAGACCATATTGATTATATTAGTATTAAAATTAGTAGAAGTGTAAATATTATCACCAAACTAAAACCTCATGTGACAGATCAGACACTTATAAGTATTTATTATGCACTTGTATATCCCTGTCTAACCTATGGTTGCATATTGTGGGGTAACAACTACAAGGCACCCTTAGCACAATTGGTAAAGTTACAAAACAAAGTAGTCAGAATCATTAATAATGTTCCGCTTCATGATCATATTACTCCTCATTATGCAAACCTTGGTCTCATAAAGCTTCCTGACATTGTTAAATTTTACACCTGCCAACTCTTTTATGATCATATTGTAGATAGGAAGCCCTCCAATTTTACCCTAACCCTTGTATCTGACCAACATAATTATGTCACTCGAATTGCATCCCTACAGTATCTGAATCCTAGTCCCTTCAGAATAAATATTAGGAAATTTGTCCAACAATCATTGGATGCTACTACTGGAATGATATTCCCATTTCTATTCGCCAAAAACCCACAAAACAATTATTTAAAAGAGGATTAGTTTCTAAAGAAACTGTGGTGCTGTGTCGGTGGGGGAGTGAAACACGAAAATTTGGTTTATCAACGGAGTTGATTATGTAAATTGACCACCGTACAGGGATTCAATTAGCTGACGTTTCAAGCGTTAGCCCTTCGTTGGAGCGAATCCGATTCGCTCCGACGAAGGGCTAATGCTCGAAACGTCAGCTAATCGAATCCCTGTACGGTGGTCAATTTACATGATCAACTCTGTTGATAAACCAAATTTTAATTATTTAAAAGAGCTCTCTTTCAGTATTATTTTGCTAAGTATTAATTTCTACCATGCACCTATGTAAAACTTCTTTTCCTTCAGTTTCTCATATCATATCTAGTAAGGTTTCCTCTTTTTATCTTAACAAATTATGTATTGTCATTTAAAAGGACATATAATTAGTCTACTGTATTATGCCCTTCTCCACTCCTCTCTTCTTAGTCACTGTAAGAAATCTTATATGATAATGTGGAGCAAATAAAGAAAATGAAAATGGGTTTCAAAAGATGAAACAGTTGTCTTTGGCTTCACATCCAATGAAATAGGAAATGAACACAGAACGTTAAGGCCCCATTTATATGGAGAAAAATTGTCCCGGGTAAGAGGGTCACCCTCCCAGCCGAGTCAACTTTAGCGAGCGTTTATATGAGAAAAAAATTTGGTAGCGAGCCAAAGTGTTTATATGGTGAAAAGTTGGCTCGGCAAGGAGGGTGACCCTACCATCGAAAGAGGGTGACCTCGCTAGGTGGGTCACCCTTCTAGCCAAGCCAACTTTTTGTTTCTCATGTGAACGGTTCGCCATCTAGGAAAAGTTGGCTCGCCCAAGGTACATGTAGCTCAGGTAGGCGAGTGACCGTTCTACCCGGGACAAGTTTTCTCCATATAAAGGGGACCTAACAATTGCATCCCAAAAACTATTTTTAAGTCCACAGTGTTCATTACTAGCAATGCATTTTTTATTATTTTTCAAGAGAAAATGTCAAAAGGTTTACAAGGAAAAGTACCATATTTATTCGTCTATAAGCCAAGACCCTAAACTTAGCAAGTGGAGTAGTGACCAGATGTTCACCAAAAAAACCCAGAAAACTCTTGGCTATAAGCCGAGACTCGAAAATCGAATACCGAAGTTCCGTGGAGAAAAAAAAACGCATGGATGTGTGCCACACTTCAGTAATGCCATACCTTCACCATAAAGGAATTTCAACGAACCTTGTAACTTTTAGGAAATGTTTGGAACCTATTTATGCCAAAAAAAACTCAAAACACTTCCAAAACACAAAAGATCGAAGTTGTAAATGACCCGCCATCTTGTATAACCTGGCGGGCTACGTGAGGTTACCAAGCCAGCAACGTGCTTTGAGTCACGCTTGGTTGTGCTTGATCCCAAAAGCAGAAACAGGATGGTTTTGCTCAAGTTTATTGAAGAATTTCGTCCACAAATAACATCACAGAGTAGACCCAATTAATTCACAGTAAATGTGACGACTTCTGTGGAGATAACAAGCTTATAGTAGGGTATGTGAAGCAACAAACAAGTTAAGTGTGATGTCAACAATGACTGATGAAAGCTTCCTTAAAGCAAAACTAGCAAATGGCTCCTTTACGAGCCACCACATATACAAAAGTCAATGATAACACAGAAAACTTGTTTTTGGTTCTCATTTTCATTGTTGTCTTTGGGTACCCCCGAAAGTTATCGGCTATAAGCCGAACCCCCTTCTCTGGTGGAAAATTTACTCTCGGTGGTTTAATTTAACGGAAAAATTGCTCAGCTTATAGTCAAATAAATAGGGTAATATACTGAGCTACAGCTGTAGTTTCTGCAAAAAAAAAATAAATAAATAAACCAAGTGGTAGAAAACACATTAAAAAAAATTAATGTTTTGGGGGCCCATCAACTCTTCAGACGTTTTGGTCCCAGAAAACTGTAGTTGCATTCTTGGCTAGGCACATAAATAATGACTTTTGTTTTTGCTTTCAGCTTCGGCTGGAGATGCTGGCGGCTCATGATGACTGAGCAGTTCACAAGGCTTTCAGATGTAAACATATTTTCACCTTCAGCAGTACTGCACAACTGATCATCCATTTCATATTGACCCAATCATGATCTACAAAAGGCAATGTCATAGCTACTGTTAGTAATGAAGACTTATATGGAAGGATTGAACACATGCAGTTAAAATCCCATGACAAGAAGTGCTTTTGAACAAGACATTGATTTCTTTCGGACCATGAAGTATTTCAAGATAAGATATCCATTTACTTTTTTTTAAGAATTTATCCCCTAAGCAGCTTGCAGTTTTTGTCTACAGCAGATGTAATTTAATTATTGAAAAAGTATATGCAACATTTTTTGGCATGAATGTGAAGGCATGGTTCTGTTGCAGTGTTTGTTTAGTAGTTGTTTTGTAACAAACCTTTCTGAGATGAGTTGTAAGTTACAATGTACAATCAGCAAATTATTATAGTTGGTAAACTTTCTCGTGAAGGTTATTTTACAGTAGGTGTTACCACTGCATTGGATTTGAAAAGAGGAGAGTGCATGGGTAAAAAACTTGCTGCAGGAGTTTTAGTCACGCAACAGGATGAGCATTTGGGCCTATCTTATTCTCACTAATTTTTTGCACATACTTAATTTCATGAAAAATTTCAAGGCCTATTTCACAGGTATTTAATTTTGCAATTTGAGGAGAAAAGAACCGAGGCATACAGTACCACTCAAAAGTAAGTTAACAGTCACTTCGCGTTTCCTGCGCTACGTGATTCGCGTCGCGCGCTACGCATGACGTGTTTTGATTTCATCCTTTCTTTAATCTCACAAATATCCGTATAGTAAAGACAAAATTTCATTAACTGTTGCAGCAGCCAGATGACAGAAACAACAGTACTTTTCAGCAACTGTAAAATTTGTATTGTTTTATTGACAGAATGCAGTATTAAATTTTGCAATTTTAATTTTTGTACAGTCTATTTTTAGCGACTACTGTAAAAGTCCATGTATAAGTCGCAACTGTAGTAAAGCCACACCTCCAATTTTGAAGCTCAAATTTTGAAGAAAAAAAAATGACAACAGAGTTTGAAGTTCAAATAAAGTTCCATTGGTAAATAAACAAGGAGAAACAAGTACAGTTTGAAAACACTTGTCATACCTTTTTTTTAGTTAACTTAATCAAACTTAAGATGCTCTCTTAATTCAAGAGTATCAATTCGAAATGGAGATGCCCTGTAGATACCACTCACGAAAAAGGCAATGATCAACAACATGCTTTCAGTTTGTTTTCTGTTTATTCAGTGACATTGTAAGAGTTAGTATGGATATTAATTAGGCCTAAGAGAACTCCAACCTCAGATGTTTCTGTAAATAAGCCACAAAGGTCTCAGATTTTTTACTTGAATTTTGAGAAAAAGTGTGGCTTATACATAGACTTTTTACAGTATTGAATTTCATGAAATTTTTGAAATTGCAAAAATGGGTAAGCATAAAATAGGCAAACAGCTTCAACATCCATTCAATTTTGTTGAACAGCGATGTCAACAAAACACCCCCTATCAACCATGTTGAAACATGTTGAATGGAAGTTAAATCGATGTTGAATGTTAAACTTTGCTTCAACATCCATTCAACATTTCTTTTGCTATCGCAAATGTTGAACGATGTTAAAGCCATTTGCCACCTGCTTTCAACATTGTTAGGTATGCACATGCAGCTTATTGGTCTCATCGATGTATCCGTAGTAACAACTGTGGGGATGAATACTGCATCTCTCGTGAAGAATTGTTGAATCTGTTTGCCACCCCCAGCGTTCAACAAAATCAAATGGATGTTGAAGCTGTTTGCATGGGCCTAAAGGTGCCTTTTGTCAAATTATCCAAGATGGCAGCTAAATATTTACCCGAAAAATAAAACATCCCCCATCCCAATTGAGCACTGCACATGACAGAGCAATAAGAAACACCACTGTGGACAAAGTGCTACTATCCTCAATAGTATGGCACTTAATTCAAAGTTCTCAAACTGCTCATCTAAAGAATTTCAAGTTGCTTGGTCTGGTTTGAACCAACTGTTAAGGAGATGGTGATCTTTTAGACTGAATTTGTTGTTACCATTCAGTATGGTCTGACTTGATTATTTTTTCAGTTAGTTGTAAAATTAATGCCTACGCTGTAGCCCCCAAAACATGCCACCCTTGAATAAACCATTACCATTTACCATTTTTACCATTTTATTAGTTTGAAAAAAAGAGAAAATACAATGATAATCCTGCGCAACCTGCAGATAGCAGAGCTAATCGAGGCGGGTTGCACTTTTAAATCAAACGTCATTATCAGTAAAAATGAAACAAAGAAATAGAAAATAAATAAGTGAACTATTACAATAAAATAATCAGTCAGTAAAAATGAAAACAAAAGAAATGAAATAGAAAAGAAATAAGTGAAAAATTACAATAAAATAATTACAATATATTACAACAAATCACAGGTTATTTAATTTATTACTTTACATATTTTGTCATTTTTAAGAGGAGTGTTGGTGCTTCAACATAAGTGTCCTCGGCATGAAAAATAGCAAATAGAATTTCTCGAACTTTCTTTTTAAATTGCTTTTTTGGCAGTTGGTGTACTTGGGGTGGCAAACAATTCCAAACTCTGGCGCCGAAGCGTGTAGTTGAATTACGTTGTTCACCAAAACGTTAAAAAAATTTATTAACTTTGTCAGCACTTTTTGGAGTTTGTGTGGTAACCATAGTAAGCAATCGAGTACCCTAGAGCTAGCTAACATAACACAGAAAGGCCTTAACTGCAAGCTAGGGGGGCATAATGGAATGTCCTCAAGCCTCAAAACAAGGTGTCACCCATGCTTCACAATGAGTTTCCCTGCTGCAGGATTTTGCTGGATGTACAGTGCCACAGTGGGCCATTGCACAGGAAGTCAAAAATAATCCATACAACAGGATGCAAAATCTATAGAGGAGCTGTTAATGTCTTTCAGTCTCGTATTCCTATGGATGAAGCAGGTGTATGTGCTTACTGCATGCCTAAATTGTGACATAGTTATCAGATAGGTTTGATTACACTGTGCAGTAAATATTTGAGACAGATGTGTCATGGCCAAGCTTTGTCATCAAAGTAAGTTAATTCTGAGATGGTAGAGAAGGCAAATAATGCAAAACAATATTTTATTGAAATATAATTATACCTAGCTTTCATTACAGTAATAGTATTCCTTTTCCTTGTTTGTTAGAGAAGAATCTTAGACAGTGTATATCATCACTGGTTTCAATTCCTGCAGATTTGTAGACTTCTAATGAAGCTGACCTGTGTGAATGCATTTTGTCTCTCTAATTTGATATGTATCATTCTGGCATGCCTTGTCATGAAAGCATTTTGCATTCATACATACAAATCTGATGTTTTGCATGTATTTTTTTACCTCTGCAACCTGGATGCACAAGAAAATGCTGACGATTTAATCAAAATATCCATCCTCATCCTCGTCAAGGTCTTCAAACTCTTCCTTTAGTACACTTTGGAACACAGACCTAGCAAAAAAGCAAGTAGATTGCTAAGAATATTACAGAGTGCACACATACCGGTAACTTGATTTGGCAGCAAAATCCAAGTTTCTGTTAATTTGCTCTACTGTGGCTTAGTATAAATCTACTAGTGTTCTATCACGAATGCCGTTCTCTGATTGGCTACGCTACTTGCTATCTATTCTGTGATAGATAGTGAGTAGCGGTTGTCAACAAGATGACTGTGGCCGCTTTTTCGCATTTTCGAAGTCTCTGTGAGGAGGACTTAGATAATTTACATGTTTAGTTTGGAACAACAAGTAGATTTATACTAAAACAATTAGATTATTTGCTCTCGATTTCTATGCATGATAGCTGATTTGGGATGCGCCCTCATCAGCTATGATGCAATAGAAATCTCAAGCTCATAATCTAATTGTTAAATAGAAACTGTTTATTGTCTTAGGAACATAGATTGGTATTTACTTTGTGGGCATAAGGGTAGAATTTGTGAATTGGCCCAGAGAAGGGGTATAGAATGGTAAAATCCGAGACTCACCAAGACGCCGAGACCCTCATTTAAAATCTGAGACCGAGACTTGACTGTTTTTTCAAATCCAATCCCGAGACATTGCGATTCCAAAATTTCAAGCACGAGACACCGTGATCTAGAAATCCGAGCGCGAGACTTTCACAGCATGTACTAGAAATTATTTCTTGATAAATCGGAACTGGTGTAAACCACTCACAGGTAACGCTGGAGGTGTACTTTGCTTGGATTTGTCTTTGAGGCATCCCGTAGCCTTTTCTCCGACGTCCCTTCTCAGGCACGTCTCCTCCTCCCTGCCCCTCCTCGTCGTTGCTGATTAAGATTAACACGGCTTAGGAAACATAAAGAATTGAAGGCGTGAAGACACAGCAGTACTCTCAACAAATGACGGCTGAACCAAGGAGGGTAATTCGTCGAGGTAAACATTCAATTCCGGAATGAATAACACGCAATCTACTTTTTCAGTGTTAATTTTACATTAATACGTTTATTGGCACTTGATCCAAAAATTGTCATTGTCTCATATCAAATCGAGAATCATTCCTGAAAGTTTGTGATTATTGACTTTTATCAACAAATTAAACTAATCCATTGACAAATATTGCCTTATCAACTAGCTTTCCGATCATTGATGTAACATCCTGTTTCATTGCCCGAAAAGAATCAGTTTTGAGCATATGTGATTTTTACTGCCAGAAAGCACAATACGTCAGAATTTAAAGCCTACATGTTTCACTGTAGTGATTGCGATGTTCAGGAAGCCGTTCAGGGCAGTTCATTCAGACTAAACTTTCGCTTGGCTTGCGAGACTACAAGATTCAATTTCAAAATGCGAGATTCCGAGACCCCTTTTATTTTTTACGATCCCGAGATTCAGAGACTCTAGTTTCAAACGCAGAGATTCCGAGACTTCCCAAAAATTTGCCGAGACCCATCATTTTGCAAGGACCATTCTATACCCCTAAGAGACAAGTAAGGATCTCATGCATAATCATGCAGTGTCCTTTAGCCAGTCCAATTTCAATGACTAAAAGTCATATGCTAACTTGCTGAATCCAGGCCTTCAAAATAACATAAAATAAGAGCATTATTTGACATTATAACCAGTTTGTATGCCAAAGCAGAGATTTAGATTTGAAGGCCAAAATTAATAACTGTAATATGCACCCCTCTCAAAGCAAGCCCTTCAATGTTATTTACTTGGCTCTGTTGAAAGCAACCAGCAATGATTCAGCAAAGCTTATGAGGGGCTAAGCTTGCAAGAATACGGGTAGTCTCTCATATACCGGGAACTGAAATTGTTAATCATTATACCGGCAACAGAAATATCTAATAACTAATCTAATCACCGGCACAGGCAATCACAGAGGAACGGAGGAACAGTAGACACAGAGGAACGAAGGAACAGTAGACACAGAGGAACAGAGGAACAGTAGACACAGAGGAACGAAGGAACAGTAGACACAGAGGAACAGAGGAACAGTAGACACAGAGGAACGAAGGAACAGTAGACACAGAGGAACAGAGGAACAGTAGACACAGAGGAACGAAGGAACAGTAGACACAGAGGAACAGTGGAACAGTAGACACAGAGGAGCGGAGGAACAGAGGAACAGTAAACACAGAGGAACAGAGGAACAGTAGACACAGAGGAACAGAGGAACAGTAGACACAGAGGAACAGAGGAACAGTAGACACAGAGGAACGAAGGAACAGTAGACACAGAGGAACAGTGGAACAGTAGAGACAGAGGAGCGGAGGAACAGAGCAACAGTAAACACAGAGGAACAGAGGAACAGTAGACACAGAGGAACAGAGGAACAGTAGACACAGAGGAGCGGAGGAACAGCACCCCTCTCAAAGCAAGCCCTTCAATGTTATTTACTTGGCTCTGTTGAAAGCAACCAGCAATGATTCAGCAAAGCTTATGAGGGGCTAAGCTTGCAAGAATACGGGTAGTCTCTCATATACCGGGAACTGAAATTGTTAATCATTATACTGGCAACAGAAATATCTAATAACTAATCTAATCACCGGCACAGGCAATCACAGAGGAACGGAGGAACAGTAGACACAGAGGAACGAAGGAACAGTAGACACAGAGGAACAGAGGAACAGTAGACACAGAGGAACGGAGGAACAGAGGAACAGTAAACACAGAGGAACAGAGGAACAGTAGACACAGAGGAACAGAGGAACAGTAGACACAGAGGAGCGGAGGAACAGAGGAACAGTAAACACAGAGGAACAGAGGAACAGTAGACACAGAGGAACGAAAGAACAGTAGACACAGAGGAACAGTGGAACAGTAGACACAGAGGAGCGGAGGAACAGAGGAACAGTAAACACAGAGGAACAGAGGAACAGTAGACACAGAGGAACAGAGGAACAGTAGACACAGGAGCGGAGGAACAGGAACAGAGGTACAGTAAACACAGAGGAACAGAGGAACAGAGGAACAGTAGACACAGAGGAACAGAGGAACAGAGGAACAGTAGACACAGAGGAGCGGAGGAACAGAGGAACAGAGGTACAGTTGACACAGAGGAACAGAGGAACAGTAGACACAGAGGAGTGGAGGAACAGAGGAACAGTAGACACAGAGGAACAGAGGAACAGTAGACACAGAGGAACAGTAGACACAGAGTTTAATCGGCATGACTCATTGTTTGTTTTATATATATTTATACTTACATATGTTAATATATTTCATATTTTATTAATTACTAGATAAGTTATTGCAGTTAGGTGTCCCCAATTAGTAGTATGCTAGCGACTTCGTATCTTATCTTATCATGGCACTTGTTGCATGTCATCACGCCATTCTGGTCAAAACTGCGTTTTCATAGAAAGACGTTATGAGGTTTGGGGTTATTTTGACAGAACAAAGTGACATGCGCTTTCGTCGACAATTTCAAATTCGGCTGTAAGAACAAGTCAGAAGCATCGCAGAAAGTATTTATACAAATAATTAATACTTATTAATAATTTCTACCTTGCAGTTTCTATAAGAAAATATTCAACTGTGCCTACAGCTACAACATTGTTGAATCCACAGTTGGCTGCATTTGGTTTTGTTTGTTTGTTATGTTTTACTAAAAAATTTGATAGGAAATAAATATCTTACAAAATATCATTGATTGAAGGAAAATTATTACAATTGATATCTGACACGTTCTGCTTGAAAATGAAAGTTCTTTTAACATGGGGCCGCGTCTTTGAAATATTGAAAAAGCGTGGGAGATTTAAGAATGAAATTAGACTTGCAATTGATTTAAGCCAATTTATGAAATCTTTTATTCGTGATAGTAAGGTTGAAGGGGAAGAATTTGCTGAATTTTCGGTTGAGAAGGGAGCGGATTGATAATAAAAAAAAAACATTGCAGAAAAGAGTATAAACATAACCAGTTAGACCAATAACTACCCACACTTCCACAATTATTTCTTTATTTTCCTTTTTTTTTCTTGTAACAAAAATATCGCAAATTTATAAAGGTGTTTTATTCTACACAGGGTGTAAGCCAAACAGACAATCATTTGCTAGAGATTACACAGTCAAAAGGTTTCTTCTTCTACTAAAAGCCTCCTTATACTGAATCATTTATCGTCCGTTACGAACACACAGGGTATCAATATCTTGAAAATTGCACTCGTTATAACAGATATAGAAAAGGTTTTCAAATGTTTCACAAGGGCAGAAGTTGCGAGGCCTGTCAGCCCTTGCTACTTCCTACTGTACATGTAATTCGCAGCCTTTTATGTTTTCTTTCCACCAAGGTGAAGCGGTTGCATGTAAATTCTTGCTCAGTTGAAGGTGCTCTTTGTAGCTAGTCATTAAAGTTAAAAAGTTTTGAAACGAAGGCAATGTCATGGTTTTACGGTATGTCTCGCGCTTGATGATCGGGTAAAATAACATTTTTCACAGGATTTTCAATATGGCATCATATCAATTTTAAATGGGTAATGATCGGATAAAATACTAACATTTTCCACAGGATTTTCAATATGACATCATAACAATTTTGAATGGGTAATACTTCACAGACAAAGCTTAGACGAAATAGTCACTTCATGATTTAACTATCCAAAACAGTAAGTTGGACCTCTGTGTCTACTGTTCCTCTATGCCTACTGTTCCTCTGTTCCTCTGTGTCTACTGTTGCTCTGTTCGTCTGTGTCTACTGTTCCTCTGTTCCTCTGTGTCTACTGTTCCTCTGTTCCTCTGTGTCTACTGTTCCTCTTTTCCTCTGCGTATACTGTTGCTCTGTTCCTCTGTGTCTACTGTTCCTTCGTTCCTCTGTATCTACTGTTCCTCTGTTCCTCTGTGTCTACTGTTCCTTCGTTCCTCTGTGTCTACTGTTCCTCTGTTCCTCTGTGTCTACTGTTCCTTCGTTCCTCTGTGTCTACTGTTCCTCTGTTCCTCTGTGCCTACTGTTCCTCTGTTCCTCTGTGTCTACTGTTGCTCTGTTCCTCTGTCTACTGTTGTTCTGTTCCTCTGTGTCTACTGTTCCTCTGTTCCTCTGTGCCTACTGTTCCTCTGTGTCTACTGTTCCTCTGTGCCTACTGTTCCTCTGTTCCTCTGTGTCTACTGTTGCTCTGTTCCTTTGTGTCTACTGTTCCTCTGTTCCTACTGTTCCTCTGTGTCTACTGTTCCTCTGTGCCTACTGTTCCTCTGTTCCTCTGTGTCTACTGTTCCTCTGTGCCTACTGTTCCTCTGTTCCTCTGTGTCTACTGTTGCTCTGTTCCTTTGTGTCTACTGTTCCTCTGTTCCTCTGTGCCTACTGTTCCTCTGTTCCTCTGTTCCTCTGTGTCTACTGTTCCTCTGTGCCTACTGTTCCTCTGTTCCTCTGTGTCTACTGTTCCTCTTTTCCTCTGCGTATACTGTTGCTCTGTTCCTCTGTGTCTACTGTTGCTCTGTGTTATTAGATATTTCTGTTGCCGGTATAATGATTAACAATTTCAGTTCCCGGTATATGAGAGACTAGCCAAGAATACTGAGTCAATTAGATTTAGCATTACTGCTAAGTAGGGACACCTAAACACAACTATTTACAAGATATAAATATTTACAAACAATGGCTAATAATAATAAATAACAACATAATAATTATTAATAATAATTTACAACTTATATGGAACATTTTACTGACTTTTAATAGCGTCCTTTTAGCCATACAATACATCCTTTATTGGCCAAGCTTGTTTGGTCAAGATGGTAGGATGTTGGCCTTGTTCTTTTTTTGCATGTTTATGGCCGAGCCAAAAAAAAAACTTGGCAATTATCCCGCCATCTTGACCTCACACTAGGCCAATAACCCATATACCGGTATAGAGAATAAAATGTATAACACATAAAATAAAGCTTAACTTAAGGGGACGTTATACCTGGATGTTGATGAAATAAGTGATTTGATGAAGAAATTAAATAAGGCACGCACAAATACTCAGACAGTCCACTACAACACACATGGATGCATGTCAGGTTGAGGGTGAACTGTTTGGTGTTTGTCCATTAATTTTTTACCTCCAAATTTAACTTTTAATCACCTTACAATTTTCATTTTTCTCATCTTCCCTTAAATCACACCCCTGCCCCTTTTTCCTTCTTCAATAACACTTACAAAATCACCCCAAAATTCTGTGAGACATTCACGGGGTTATGCACTACAAAACTATGATGGCATTTTTTGATTGCATGAAATCTCAAGAAGATAATAAGGAGAAAAGGTCAAAAGGTGATAAAACGTAGCATTCAGGTGTAAACCCCTTAACTAAAAATTATGGTTAGTGAAAACACCTGAAAAGCTGCACTTGATTTGTTTGGAGGTAAATTCTTTGCTCAAACTTTCCCAAGATAATTGCCATCGCTTACCTGGAAACACCTGGATCCATGTTGCAGTTTTGATATTGTAGATTTGACATCGCCTTTATCAGCTGCTGACCTGTAGATTCAAGGATAGGGAAACACATGTAGTTATTGAACACTACATCAAGTCAGGAAACTAGTTAAACGTATCATTTAGGTTGTCTGCCAATATTTTTGCCACCCAGGTTTTGTTTAGCAAAAAAACATTATTTACCGTGCCAGTGGTCTACAAAGATCAGACATGACATTTATTACAACAAATGTCAACTCTAATGAGACAAGCTCAACAATGTTTTCAGCTACATTAAATTCTGATAAACATTGATTTTTAAAGTCATTTTAAAAGAAAAATTAATGATAAAAATGCATGATGTTTCGAAGACCTCATGTCATCATGGTTGGATGTGAAGAAATTAACATACTGCTGAGCAAAACTCTTTGCGTGAACACTCTTGTGTTATTGTTTAATTATTTGCATTCTTGTAATTCACATGCACCTTATTATAATTGCTGTATGTACATATGTCACTTATGTTAATTCCCTCACATTCAGCAATGATGACATGAGTTCATCAAAACATCACATAACATTTTATCATTAATTTTCCTTTTAAAGTACATTAAATTCACCACTATTGCTCCATATTAATTTGTCAGCCTTCCTAAGAATGGTGTCTTAATTTTAGGGTCTAATAAAGATTGAGCCACACCCATGTTGCTTTCCTTTGGGGTTAATTCAGATTTTTAGAGGAGCACTCCCACACTTCTTATATGGACATCACCCTGCATTATGTTTACCACGAAAATGGTTGATAATTATAGAGTCCAAAATGAGCAGAGACTAGCAGGCAGATATTCACTCACGCTTTTATTCAAAGTAACAACCAGCTCAAATTACAGATTGTTATCGATGTATTCGTGAAGAGATGAAAGACTATTCATACCATGATGATTGTGTGTCCATTTCTTGTGTGTTTGATCTACAATCAGATAATATACCAACACTATAGTTGAGTTAGCCAAACTGCCGTTGAATTCACTTACTGTATCCAATGTCATCATCTTCCATGTCATCGCCTTCTTCTTCTTCTTCTTCCTCCTCCTCTTCTTCCTGTTCTTCTTCTCCTACATCAGCATCTTTGTTCCTGATAATGAATAACATGAAAGTGCCCAGTGGGGAATTAAGAGCGTACATACTTCATTACAAGGTCAAGCTACTAATTATATACGTTAGCACTTCAAAATCCAAAACACAATCCAAGGCTGTCACCAATATTTGAAGTATATCTGTGCCTCCCATTTATTACATTTTGTAAATTCTGTGAAATTTATGTTACTTTCCTCTTCTGTTTACTTTTTATTTCAGATTTGATTGACAGAACTTAATGAACTGTGCACAAATCTTAAGTTGTTCAAGTTCAGCTCCCAACAAGTCCAATTTAATCAAGTGTAGTTTTGTTTATTAAAACCCAACCAGCAGTGTCTATGTTGTGGTTCAATTTTATTCTTAAAACAGCAAATAAACCTGATAATATCTAATGTGTCGGAGTGATCATGACTCTATTGTCAAGGGAACTATGTATCAGATCATGTAAATTACAGCATGATCCCTCCAAAACATCAGATATGACAATTCTTTTTTGCTGTTGAATGCTTAAACAAATTTCTTTTAATACGAATTTTATCCTTGCTTTCAAATTAAAGTTTTTCTTTAATATTGAACCCCAACATCTATTGTCTTCTCTTCAACAAGACCTGTGGGGATTAAAGGGGCAGTGTCACGCTATTGTACCATCACTTTAAAAAGCTTAAAACTGCCAATGCATCAGTGGAAGCCTTAAAATAATGGTCTAGTTTTGTTGCCAAAGACTATAGTACTGCATTGACACCATAAACGTCTGTATTCCATGTAAGATGACGAGGATGGAAATGGATTGAAATTTGAAAAAACTTGCCAGTTTTTTCAAAATTTCAAGCTATGCATTGAAAAATCACCAAAAAACTTATTATGAATTAGCTCTTCCTGCTAAAATTTCATTGTAATTCGTCTTGCTGATTCTGTAAGAGCATCTTTTGCACGATAACAGGTAAAAGGCAGTAATTTTGGCAGAATTGAACCAAAAACAACAAAAATCCCGGTGACAGTGCTCCTTTAATGCAAGAAGGAGCTGGAATTCCACTAACAAGTTGTTATTTAGTCATACAACACACACACACACACACACACACACACACACACACACACACATAGTACACACTAAATAATGTAAACAGTGAGGATGTTGCTGGACTGTTACCTGGCATAATTATTTATCTTCTATAGCAATTTTTACTCTCAACTACAGCTGCATGTTACTATTTTAATGCAAATGCTCTCTTTTGTTTCAGTTGACCAATATGCCCGGTAGTCACATGAATAAAAACACTCTATACTTTTATACTTAGCTATACTGTAGAAATGTTTTGACAAATCAAACTAAATGTGAAATCAAACTAACTTACGTGTTAATTATGTTGAGTGATTGAAGAGGAATATGATTGACATCTGTTTCTGTTTCAAAATTACCAATCCTCTGGCTGGAAGATGAAGACTGGAATGTTCAACCAAAACAAAACTTGATAATTGCTGAGAATACATAGTATGTGTTGTAGTCCAGTGGCTATTAGTTTGTACAGAAATCCTATCTTCCTAGATAAGTGGGGAAGAGGAAGGGACTCTTCCTGACTTATCTAGGAAGATCGAAGGGCCTCTGCTCGCAAGGTAATGTTATCTGTAAGCTATAGAGTACAGCTGAACCCCTCCACAATTACCACCTTAGGAACAGCAGTAAGAGGACATTGTAGAGAGGTGGCTGTTACAGGGAGGTAGGAGTGTAAGCAATTTTAGTTTTAAAAATGCTTATTATAGGATGTGAATGTGGAATGCTGAATCAGAGAAAATAAAGAAACAAAATGTTCACAAAAAATTCTAACAAAACAAAGTGACTAAGAAGCCATGAGCACATCATCCATTTGTCAGCTGTTAATGAAACAACCATTGTGAAGAGTTTATAATTTTGGTGGCTGGGACATGCTACGGCGGTCGTTGCCATTGTGGAAAGGTGGGTATTAGTAGGGTGTAGTCGGGTTCGACTGTATTCCTTTTGTCTCTTTCACAATCATATTAGCACTGTCAAATAATTAAAAAATATCCCTCCCCTGGATTTTTATTGTGAATGACATCTGATTGGCAGCACAGTGGATTGTGACTTTAAACCTTTCACTGCCAAGAGTGACTTTATAGATTTTACTCTGTCTAATGCCAGACAATTTCAACTCATCAAAGGGAGACCTCTTGGCAGTGAAAGGGTTAAAAACTATCTCCTTAACCCTTTCACTGAAAAGGGCGACTTAGGGTAATAGATTCTACTTTGTCTAACGCCAGACAATTTTACTCATCAAAGGGAGACCTCTTGGCAGTGAAAGGGTTAAATGCATCCCATGAGCAGTTAATTCCCAAAGAGGTTGAGGGATATTAGTGCCACAGATTCTGAAATAATGGAGGTAAAATAGTTACACACCCTCAACTTCAAATCAGACTAAAGCTGAATCCTATTAAAAAATCCCAGTGCAATTAATACAACCTACAAAAGTCCATCCAAAATATAAAAGCAGAAGTTTGAGATAAGGTCCTCTTTTTGAACACCTTTCCTTGACAACAAGAACTTTTAATCCAGCAAAGTCCACATATTGCCAATTTCAAACCCAGAAAAGGTCTTTGCATCTGCCCTGACCAACCCCCTGTGGTGCAGTTACAGAGAAAATAAAGCTAGAAGGTTTGTTCTTTACAGTATAAAAATACACTCACAAGTTGAGAATTCTTGGTAAATAGCTCCATGGTCTTATTATGAGAAGAGGTTTTTTCAGGTTTTAACAACTTCATTAAAGCCATCTCCTCAACCTTTATAGAAAGGACAAACATGAATAAAAAACATTCATGACCAACTTCCTGTAAATCAGGTATGTTAGTACTGAGTCCGTGCACTTTCATTTGGAAAATTTGGAACACTGTGATTAAATGTCAAATAATTCATGTGAGTCTGGTTGTTTTGTCGTGAAGCAATTTCTCCCCCAGCCATCTGGTCCCCACCTCCAATTAATTCAACCCCAATTACTTAGTTTTCCTTCTGCAAAACACTCATTTTTGGTGAAGGCTGTGCTGTAGCATGTTTGTTAGAACACAATCTTGACTTTCAATCTTTTCATTTAACTTGCTTTTTTGGCTTAGAAAGCACTCCAAGAAGAAGCAAGCGTACATGTTCTACAAAAATCCAAATGATTTATAGAAGGGGATGAGTTGCACAAATTTGGAGACAAGATGGTAGGGCCGGATTAAATGGCTTGCCTTGACAGAGGTCATTTATGTGAAAGGAGTGTTTTGTGGCTTTTGCCATTTGATCCCTTGACCTTTTGTTGCAAAGTCTAGCGACTCAGGCAGTTTAAGCAACACTTCAGGAATTGTAGCTATTTTTTGTAGAAGCTGATTGCATAGACTTTCAAAAAGTACTCCGTCATATTTAATATGGCACGGGACAAAGGATTTTTCATACTTGATTGGTGCCAATTTTAGCAACTCAAAAACGGGTCACTGTGCTTTGACCGATCAGAGTAAATCTTTGGGACCCTCAAGAATAAAGTTGTCAATCAAAAGTAATGAGCAACAAAATGTGACTTGTGTTTGAAATTCCAACATGGGGTCTATTGCAAAAGCAATAACTGATGCTCTTTTTTTTTTTTGCAAAAGCAATAACTGATGCTCTTTTTCAAATGCGAGTCACGCCACTCCCCATTTTTGGCGCGAAATGCAAATGAAAACCGTTCAAGTGAGACAAGTCGACTCAGCCACTTTGCTGGCTACAAAGCTCGCTCCTCTCGGTTTTTTTTTGCTGTCAGACTCGAGGGGTTGACTTGTGGCAAGTCTAATGATTGCACAGTAGTTGCTAATGCTAGCTAATTGGTAAGTTTGAACTTTAAATTATGATACCTTATTGTGAAAATCGATCAAAATCGATATACGCGAATGCTTTCGCTCTAAATATTTGTCGATTTTCAACAACAATAATCAATTAATGTTACCAAAAATTATCGACTACGGTCGTCGGTTTCTCTCAAGTAAGCTTGTTCGAGCTCACCTTTAGTTTGTTGAGTTGTTCAGTTAATTTCGCTTTCTCTTCTTTTAGAAATGCCTCCTCCTTTAACAGAATCTCATTTTGCAGTATTTCTGTAGTCGCCATGGGCTGCTATTTTCACCAGAGTGTGGCAATAAACACCAAAAATTTCATAATTATTTTCACAAGCGCCATGTTCGAAACCATCAAAAGCGCCAGGCGTATCTAAAGGAGGGCAACTGGCACTAATCTCATCTGGGTGAATGAGTGTTATCTGGGTGTTGTCGGTGAAGTCAAGGGGTGCAGCGCGTATTCAGACGTTTTGCAAAGAGGTAAGAGAGGTAAATGTTGCTCGGTTATCGACGGAATCGAAAGTTCGTTTACCGCTTTTTATAACAGGACAAAATCAAACTTGAAAACCCATGTATGTAATGAGCTAGGGAAAACAACTTTAACTTCAAATCCCAAGGGTGACGCTGAACGTTGTGTCGACAACGTCACGTCAAAATTGCCTTTTCGAGTTAAGCTTACCCCTAAAATCAGCCCGACTTTGAACACATAGCAGCCTGGCTGATTGAGTACCCGGTGCACCACAATTAAATGTAAGCAAATTTCTAGGCCATGGAAAAATGTTGTCATTGTTTGTTAGGATCGCTGGCTGCAAAATTTATTTTGATTGTCTTCCAGATTTCGATGTTTACGAAACTGCCAGGTAGACTTGCCTACCAGTCGAGCTCATTTGAGAGCAGAGCGCGATCGAGATTCGAGGACGTGCAATAAAACATGAACAAAATATTGATGTTGCTGTGCATATGGTTGGCATTGTTTGTGCTAACAGTGTGGAACGACTTCGATTTTTTTTATTATTAACACTTATTATTATTGTGTTTATTTATTTTCTCCAATCCTTATATATAAAATGTAAAAATAGAATAAGCGTACAGCAATTAATAATACTCAGAGCGGAGAGGATGTTAAGTCACATCTCGAAACTAACAGCTATTAAAACTACGAACATGCGTTTACTTTATAATTAGACCATTTACATACTTTTACACACTATCATTAGTATTCAGCAAGGTAGGGGTGTTCAAGTGGATTTCTCTTTGATTGACTGAGGGATGTTATTCCAAAATATTATTCCTATAACGGCTGGGCAAAGAGAAGAAGTCTAATATTGTCAGCTTAATATAACGGCACCAAGGAAAGGGAGAGAGATCCTTTATATTTTTTGTGTTTATACCAACATATTTCTTATCTTCAGTTACAATTGTTGAACTGGAGATAGTCTAAGCAGTACATTGACTCAACACAAATTCAATGTTAAATGTGCTGTCGAGCTGAATAGTGAAAGTTTCTTGCTCCTTATATGAGGTTCAGTGACATGATTAACCTTCTCTACTTCTCTGATAGCCATGTCCAAGCCCACAACGTTTGTTCTTGGTTGCAGTGGACCTATTGGGTCTGCCACAGTGAGAGCTTTGTCCAAAAAATATTCAGAAAATCTAAATATCCTCGCTGGAACAAGAGACCCAACATCCGAGAAAGTGGCGCCACTAAAATCCTTGCCTGGCGTGACAGTTGTACAGGCTGACATGAATGACAACAAGGTATTGCGTGACATTTTGTCTGGCGTGACATCACTGTTTATCGTGACACCAGGGAATCTATGTAAGGTTAGTATTGGAGCAGCAGAAGTTGCTAAATCGGCAGGCGTCAAACACATTCTGACAGCCAGCATGCTCACGGCTGAGCTAACCGATACCATTTATGGAAAGCGTTACGGGGAGATGGAATCAAGAATAAGACTTCTTCAAATCCCATTCACCTTCATACGCCTTCCTCGTTTTGTCGACAACTACTGGGCTTACAAGCACCCCATTCAGCAGAACTCGTCTTTTAGTACCCCAGCGGACCCGACCAAGCCTGTTTCCGCCGTCGTGGTAGAGGATGCCGGGAAGGCTGCAGCCGCGATCATGGCCGAGCCCGACAAGCATTATGGGAAGACATACAACCTGATAAGCAACTCTCATACTTTCAACGAGCTGGCAACCACGTTCAGCGAGGTGCTGGGTAAGGAAGTGAAGTACGTGCGAATCTCTTACGAGGATTGCAGGCGACAGCTTATCGACTTCGCGGGCTTCAGCGAAGAAGACGTAGACGGGATGTTTGAACTTTACAGGCTCACTGATCAAGAGTGCCCAGTGATGAACGAAAAGGATATGTCTCATTTTACCAAGATAACAGGGGAGGAGCCCACTAGTTTGAAGGAATGGGTCACTCAGGTGGCTCCTGCCTTCAAATGACTGCGTTGCAGTCGCTTTCAATGTCACAAGAAAAGGCGCAAAAAAGAACTCGAACAACTGGCCCAGCTCGTGGTTGCCCCAGTCCTTCGACTAGGTTTTTTCCCGCCTTAAAATGATTTCGCGCGAGCAAAACCGCAAAAACAAACGCACTTGCAAATAGTCATTTGATTGGTTAAGCAAACAAACTTCTCGCGGCTGTGATTGCACGCTACGCGGGTAGTTCAGTTTCTAGGAACTAATTTCTTTTACTTCACTCTGTTTTAAGCAACACAATTGAATAATCTTTAGGCTGTTTTTTGGCGGCGAACTGTTCTGATTTTTTAAACAAGTGCGAGTTTCAAGATCGTACGAAAGTCGTTCTCCTAGTAAGACAATTACAGTATATCGTGACTTCTAGAGCTGGTATACTAAGCTGCTGGGAGGCGCGTTTAGTAACTTGAAACAGTTACAGTTTATAGTGGCTTCTAGCTACTAAAGCTAGTATATTAAGCTGCTGGAAGGCGCGTTTAGTAAAACAATTAAGACTGGTTTTCACTAGCGACGCAAGCACAAGTGCAACCATATTAAAGTATCTTATGCCAATTGAAAACGAACGTCGTTTTTACACTGCACATTGACACAAGCAAACGCAAGCATAAGCGCAAGCACAAGGAAAAGAAAAAAAAATGATCCTTGCGATCGTGCTTGCGCTTATGCTTATGCTTGCGTTAAGTCCGTTTTCACCGTGAAATAAGCGCTCTTGTGCTTGCGCCGCTAGTGAAAACCAGGCTTTACAGTATATCGTGGCTGTTGGGAAGCGCGTTTAGTAAAACAATTACAGTATATCGTGGCGTCTGGCTACTAAAGCTATTATTCAATCATTTATTCAAAAATTTCAAGTCCTTCAAAGGGGGTACCATATAAATCGTGGCTTCTAGCTAGTAAAGCTAGTATAGAGGGTGGTAAAGGGGGCGTCTTGATCACGTTTCACGGGAAATAAAATGGTCTTTTCAGATTTCACGGACATTAAATGGGGATTTCACGTTTCACGAGAAAAAAAGTTCTTAGGCAACGTACGTTTTTAATGTGGGGGGAAGGGGCTGGAGTAATTTTGCAATGGTCCTCCACTTATAATTATGTCTTGAAAATAAAGCATGGCCCTTTAAATGTAGTCACTTTAAAAAGGACGTCCCCAAAAACGTTGTAAGTTCCCATGTTTTGCCTATTTTCCGTTTTTTTCGAAAATTCATTTTTTCGAAACCACAGTAAAGGAAACTCACGAACCTATAACGAGATGTTCTAACTGAAAGTAGAAATGATGGTTAATAAATGCCTACCGTTACTGTGCATGGTATTGTATGTGAGAATACTGGCAATACTGATATATCAAACCGTAGATTCCATGCACCTGTGTGATGATTTGTTTTCGTTTTTTAGCTTTTTGTTTCAGTTTTTCGGTTTTAGTATTTCGTATGGTCCTAGTGTTAATTATCTAGTGTCTATTCAAATTGTGGTGTAGTTCGTAATTCAGTAGAGCTGTATTGTACTAACTTAGTCCCTCATTTTAAAAAGCTTGTAAGTTTATTGTCCCTTTAGTGTTAATTTAGTATAGTGCTGCAAATGTAGGAATGTAAGGTACCGTGTTTTTCAATGAGTATGCATGTAAAGTGTTAATTGTTAAACTTTTATTATTCATATATAAATGTAAGTTTCGTAGTGTGCCGTGTAGTTTCAGGCACTGTGTAATCAGAACATGTAAGATTATTGTCGTTAAGTGTTGATTTTTGTAAGTGCTATGTAAGGAATCGTCAGTTTTGACGGTATGTTTGTAGGTTTAGTCTTAATTGCACAACTAATTAGTATAAACTTATAAATGTAAGCTGCAAGACGTGGTTGGAGTGAGTTGGAAGGTCAAAAGGTCTGAGAAGCAAGGAAGAGGTCGAAGTGAGTACTGCAAGAAGGAAGGCGAAGTCGCTTTTAGTCACTGCCAAGAGTCATTGGCAGGAGCCAGCCGTGTTTTCCCAAGACAAAACCCCTTTTGTCGGCGGCGGTAAGTGCAGAGAAGTTGAACGCGAGTGCTGAGAAGTTAAACACGGCAAGCGCAGAGAAGTTGAGCACAAGTGCAGAGAAGTCGAAGACGAGTGAAGGAGACAAATAAGACGGGAGCAAAGACAGAGAAAAGGAAGGCGCCAGAGGTGAAGACGGAAAAGGTCTGTTGTGGTTACAGTTATTGGTGTGGTTTGTTGGTGTGAACGTTGAAGCTGCGGTTTGTTTTTTTCAAGAACAAGGAAAGAACTGAACTGCTTAAATTAATTGTAAATAATTGTTAATAGTTTTGTTGTAGGATTTAGTTTCGCTATCGGTACTGAGAGGTTTAAAGGTTTAAAGTATTTTTAGTAACTTAATTAGTTTAGGGATTAATTAGTAGTAGCCGTAGTACTTAGGCCATAATTGTAGGTATATAGTGTCAAGAATTATTTACTTCTTACCATTAATTTTTGCCGTGTTTACTTTTCTCTAATCAATTAAATATTAGTTGTTTTAAATTCATGGTGGTGTGTTGTGGGACTGTGGGAAGGGGTTTGTATGTTACGCTTTGTTTTCCCCTCCTTTTGTGGTCACCGCGTGCCAGGAAATCGCTGGACTCACGTCACAACCTGTCTTGACTGAGCACATACTTTAACTTTTTAACTTTATTGAATTCGTTTCATTCATATAAATAAATAATGGATAAAGAAAGAAATGGATAAAAAAGAAATAGATAACAGCAACTGGAGCAGGAAACAGGACGGTGTCCTAATTGAAATCCAGCCCCAACTTACATAATAATAATAAAAGTATGTATATAATCAAGTTAAATTTAATTCATAAAATAGAAATAGAAACCCCCCACTCCCAATACAGTTCACCCCAATTTCCCAGTCGTATTTAGGCGTTCAACTTACAGCCCACTATCTGGAAGAGTATAAGAAACAAGTTTGTAACTGTAAGAATATAAAACCTACGTTTAAAAGTGTAAAGTGAGTCCACACTTTTTGTGTCTGTTGGCAATTTGTTCCAAGCAAGAATAGATCTATAATAAAAGGAATATTTTAAATAGTTTTGTTTCACATGCGGTAAGTGGTAATTAAGTTCGCATGAATTACGCGTTCTCTGCTGTACTATGGTGTGGCGGAAAAAGTCTTGATGGCCAAGATCTACATAGCCAGTTCTAGCTTACATAGCCAGTTCTAGCATACGCTATACGGTTAGGTTGAGAGAAAAAAATGCATGACCCTCCCTTGGAATTAAGAAATAAATGGATGACCCCTGCCCTAACGTTGATATTTGTTCAGTGACCCTCCCCCAAATTACTCCAGCCCACCCTCCCACATTATAAAACATACAATCCCTTACTTTGGTCAGAAGAACTACAGTCAAAGCATTGCCTTGTCCTATGCAAGCTCTTGTTAACGATTTTACTATTCGACTGGTTTCGTCTGAATCACGCAGACTTCATTAGGGATTGTAACAAGATTGAGAGAACTTAAGTTTTATTTTTACTACATGTTAACAGTACAAAGCAAGTTCAAATTAGGTTGTGAACAGCCAAAAAACACCCACAAACAAACAAATACACACAGGATATAACGTAAAACTGTGCTTGCAATTATTGTTTAATTTGGGGCTCACGATTTAACGTCACGGCGAACATTGGAAAACGGGCCTTGTCCTTGTGGATTAACGATTTCTTGTTACCGTCTGCCATGTAACTCATCAAAACAGTTACATTTGGTAGAATCTCGCGACCTTCAGAGGCGGTTTGCATTGACGAGCAAAGCTATCCCAGACACGATCCCAAGGCAATTACGGCCCTGGGTCAAGAATGACGTTTCATATTGCAATGGAAAGCAATATAATTGTACCGAACTATGCCATATTATGGTATCTATTGTTACAATTTCTCTCAATATTAAAGAAACATGAATCAAAATCGCAGTTCACAGTGAATTTAACTCCCGAATCTCATTTAAAGGATAATTTTAATAAAAAATCACGGCTCACGGTGATTACCAAAATCACGTTTCACGAGGAAAAAAGCGACCATTTCACATTTCACGGGAAATAAGAAAGGCAATTTACGGCTCACAAAAATACCCTTTACCACCCTCAGTATATTAAGCTGCTGGGAGGCGCGTAAGTCAAAGGAACTTCTTGTGTTCGTTGTTTTCTAAACAGCAAGTAGGCTTTGTTCCGAGTTGGCGTTTATAACAGAGCTGTAAGGTAATAAAACGGGGTATTTAAGGAGAAAACTCCAAGACCTGCTGTAAGATAAAAACTTTTATATCGCTATGTAACATGTCTTTTCTTGGTATCCTGCAATTTAATTCTCCGTAACATTTTCCATTAATTTCTCCAAATAATAACTATATTTGGACACAAAGGAAACGATTCGTCCATTCTATAACTTAAGTCGCGGCTGACCCAATGTAGTTGATTCATCTTTGACTTTCCGAGTGTAGCTTGTTTCCCAGGCTTAAAAACTGGGTAAGAGAAGTGTCAGGGAGGTAGGACATCACAGCATGTTGGACAGGTGGCGTGCTGTAGAGAAAAGAAACATTTGTGGCCACATTTTGCTTGAATTCCCCTTCACAAAATTCGTATGTTACGACCATGACCAACGGCCAGACGAATCAAAATCACGTAATCTACTTACACCCGGTTGTGTGTGTGTGTGTGTGTGTGGGGGGGGGGGGGGGTATTCCCATAAATTTCGGATAGGTGTGTGCCGCGAAGGGTCTGAAACCCTGACCCTGTAGGAAACACTATGCCAAAATGGGCAAAACTGATACCCTATTTAAGGATCGAAAACCTCACAAACCATACCCTATCCCGCGGCACATACCTATATAGTCCATATATGTGGGAGTACCCCCCCCCCCCCCCCCGGGACTTACACCAAAGACGAAAATATTTAGTCAGTCGTGAATTATAATTGGTCCATTCAACACAGTTTCAGAAGAAGTTGAGACAACCTTGGTCAAGAGCGTCATCTTCCAATTAGAATTTGGAATTCAAATCCTTTCAACAAAAGATTAATAAGGGAAGAGCGAAAAAATCGTACCAGTTAATTAAAGGCACTTGGCGTTCAACGGCCATGGCAGCTGTTTACGATGGTCTATTAAAACAGCGACCACTTTTTAATACTCAGAGAAAAAAAATGTTACAGTTTTCGGAACCAGACAATTACTTGCCAAACTTCCAGAGTTTAGGATATCTTTACTGGTTAATAAACTTGTTCCTTCGTCATCGGCCAAGCTAAAGAAAAGGACCTTGGGGTTTTACCAGAACCTCATCTTATTATATCTCTGAGGTTAATCCGGCGCACGGGAAAGAAAACTAGTTGAAGTCAAGCGGGCCGTACCCGTTGCCGTACCGCAGAATACCGCCCGAAAAATTGACCAATCACAGACCGCGTACCAAGGGAGAGACAAACGTTTCCGATTTCGGATTTTTAAATATTTGACGACAGCTTTGCACCCATACCCCGTTTAGGACGGGTTCAGACCCTGTTTAGGATAGATTCGCTTGAAATTATATACCCTGTTCAGCGCAGAGGGGCCATTAACCATACCCTATCCAGCGGCAAGTACCTACCGGTATAGGTCATATAGGGGAGTACTCCCCGCCCCCTTGGGGGGAGTAGGGAGGTGTTCAGTTCATTTCGCTTTCTCTTCTTTTAGAAATGTCTTTTTGTCCTTTTAGCAGACCTCATTCTGCAGTATTTTGGTAGTTGCCATGGGCTGCTACATTCACCGGAGTGAGGCAAATTCACAATTTCCACAAGCGCCGTGTTTGAAAATACGAAAAGCGCAAGGCGTTCCAAACAAAAAGAGCGTAATGGGTACTGGAGTATATAGGACACATTAGTGATTCCTACTTGACAAAACGCTTAATCTGGGTGCCAACTTCGGTGGAGTAAGGGGTGCAGCGTGCAGTCAGATGTTTATTGCGGAGAGGTAGGAGAGTTCAGTTTTACCAAACTAGCGGAAGGACAGAAAATAATTTTATCGCTCTTTATAGCAGGATGGAATCAAATGTTAAAAAACCTAGTAAAGAGCAGAGGGAAATAGTACGTTTTGACTTCAAATCCGAAGCTATGCAAGCTTATTATAATTAAGGGGGCCAGTTTCTAAAAAAGGAACTCAGACTGTGGTGCTGAAACATGACAATTTGGTTTTATCAACGAAGTTGATAATGAATATGTGATTGATCATGATGTAAAGAGATTCAAAGCTTTTTGAATTCCTTTACGGCGGTCAATTTACATTATCAACTTCGTTAATAAACCACATTTTTGTGCAAGCTTATAGACCCAATGCAAAAATGGTTGCCTTTAAATTATTCTTTTGTTCTTATTCAAAATAGCCTCACTAACCTCGCTTTTGAGATCAGAATTCTAAAGAATTTTTTATCCCGAGCGAGGTAAGCGAGGCTATTTTGAATGCGAACAAAAGAATAATCTAAAATTTTTGCATAGGGTCTATGATCGGCTCAATGAAGTCGTCGTAAGTGTCGGCCTGGAAGTGTAAACTTATCCAGCCCGCAGTGTACCACGTAGAAACTGCAAATAAATCTCGGGAACGTGGAACAAAATATTGATGTTGTCGTTGTTGTCTTTGTGCTAAAACAGTGTGGAACAAGATTGAAAGAACAATAGGGTCGTTGGCTGTTAAATTTGTTTCGATTGTCTTTCAGATTTCAATATTTATGAATTACCAACTCAGTGTCACGACATCAAAGAAAGGGAGAGAAAGTAAGCAGGTATGGCTTGTTCGTTCCCAACACATTTGTTTTTACTGTAAATATCTAATTTTAGTACGGCAGTACATTGACTTTATGAAGCCGAATAGCTTATGGTTCCGGATTAAAAAAAACATTCATTTTGTGATACTTCTCACACGTTAGTTTTTATTTTCTTCTTTCGTAGCCATGTCCAAGCCCACAGCGTTTGTTCTTGGTTGCAGTGGGCCTATTGGGTCTGCCACAGTGAGAGCTTTGTCGAAAAAATATTCAGAAAATCTAAATATCCTCGCTGGAACAAGAGATCCAACATCCGAGAAAGTGGCGCCACTAAAATCCTTGCCTGGCGTGAAAGTTTTACAAGCTGACATGAATAACAACGAGGCATTGCGTGACATGTTGTCTGACGTGACATCACTGTTTATCGTGACACCGACCAATGGATACAAACTTGCTATCGGAGCAGCAGAAGTCGCTAAATCGTCAGGCGTCAAACACATTCTGACAGTCAGCGTCCTCACAGTTGAGCTAACCGAAACCATTTATGGAAAACAGTACGGCGAGTTGGAATCAAGCGTAAAACGTCTTCAAATTCCATTCACCTTCATTCGCCTTCCTCCTTTTGTCGACAACTACTGGGCTTACAAGCGCCCCATTCAGCAGAACTCGTCTTTTAGTACCCCAGGGGACCCAACCAAACCTTTCTCCGCCGTCGTGGTAGAGGATGCCGGGAAGGCTGCTGCCGCGATCATGGCCGAGCCAGACAAGCACTATGGGAAGACATACAACCTGATAAGCAACTCTCATACTCTGAACGAGCTGGCAACCACGTTCAGCGAGGTGCTGGGTAAGGAAGTGAAGTACGTGCGAATCTCTTACGAGGATTGCAGGCGACGGCTTATCGACGCGGTGGGTTTCAGCGAAGAAGACGCAGACGGGATAATAGAAATTTACACTCTCACTGATCAAGAGTGTCCTCAAGTGAACGAAAAGGACACGTCTCATTTTACAAGGATAACAGGGGAGGAGCCCACTAGTTTAAAGGAATGGGTCACTCAGGTGGCTCCTGCCTTCAAATGACTGCGTAGGGAAACTGTGAACCTTTGAAACAAAGCAACATTGCAGTTGCTTACGCTGACACAGAATTTTTAAAGTAAGACAAGCCCGTTAAACGTAAATGCTTGTAAATGCTTTGTTTATAGTGGATATGCACTTGGCTGCTCTAGCTAGTTTTTTTTTTTTTTTTTTTCTTTTTCTACTTAGAGAGTTAAATGCTGATACGTTTTTTACGAGTCTGTGAATTTACAAAATCATCTTACGATATACTAAATAGTATTTAAAAATTGGGTGAAACGATTTTCTGGAACACAAACGTTACTTGCTAAACGAAGACACACAACGACTACCAGTCTACCGCGGTTAAGAAAAAAAAAACGTGTTTTCCCGCCATTTTCCCGGAGCAACAAAAACTTCGCAGAGTGCTATTTAATCCTGATAAAAGGCAAACAAGTAAACTATCACTTCTTGATAAAGCTTAGGTACAGTAAGTTGTTAGGCGGCTGAGTCGAAAGACCTTCTTGGGTTCGTTGTTTTGAGTTTGCGCTATAACAGAAATCTTAAGTAAAAGTCGGGGTATTTTAAGGCGAGAGATTCAGTCCTGGTATAAGATAAAACTTTAATATCACTATGTAATATGTCATCTTCATGTATCTTGCAATTTTTATATAAAAAATAATAACGGTAACATATTTTCTATTAATTTCTCCAAACATTAACTACTTTTAGACACGACGGAAACGATTTCCTCCATTCCATAATTTGAATAGCTGCGGACCCAATAAAGTTGCTTCATCTTTCCGAGTGTAGCTTGTTTCCCAGGCTTCAAACTGGCCACGAGAAAAGACAAGTGTCAGTGAGGAAGAACATCACGACATGTTGGACAGGTGGCGTGCTGTGGAGAAAAGAAATATTTGTGACACACTTGGTTTGCACTCTCCTCCACAAAAACGCATGTTACGACAAAAAACAACGGACACACGAATCAGGTTTGGAAATGGTAACATATGCTAGTTAGTCGAAAAAATTCGCAAACATAAACAAGTTCCTGACAACATGAAAGAAAATTGCTCAATTCAGTTTTGTGCGCACGGATGAAAATAAGAGCCTACGGCACCAGAAGAAACAGACAATGCATATAATTTTCCAGATTTGCCACAGGCAAATTTGTATTAGTTTGACAAAATGGACGGTGTTTTTTTTTGTTGTTGTTGTTTTGTCCAGCCCTGCGCCTAAATTCCCTAACAAACGGTGTCTAAGGGAGAGCAGAAGCTCTTTACTTTACACGAAATTACACAACGATAACGCAGCACTAGATTTTGGTACTGCTGACTGATTTTTCTCCACAAAAATGAATGAAGTGCGCTATGCCACGCCAAGTCATGCTATACTAAACTGTTTAGCATTTTAAATAACAATTGAAAACAAAATCAATGAAAAACGTTTCAATGTCCGCGTGTCAGTATCAACAAGTTCAGACAGAGCACTGCCGGAATTAGTAGCGACGAAGGCTTTACGGAGTAAAGCCCCGGCTACACGTTCTAACATTGTTAGAAGAACACGTCCCAACATTGTTGTAAGAACGCTTCTAACAATGTTGGATACGCATATAACATTGTTGGAAACACGTCGCTTTGGCGGTCTGACTTCAACAATTTCCACCTCTGCCATTAGGCTTTCGGATTGGAGACTGGGCCTTTAACTCTGATTGGTCTTTCCAATACAACATTGTTGAAAGGGAGGCTACACGCTTCAACATTTGTTGTATGTTGGAGAAAATGTTTGATCGAAATCAAAACATTCTTCCAACAAAAAATGTTGAACAAACGTCATCAAACATGCATGCTACACGTTCTAACATTGTTCATCCAACAAATGTTTTATAACAATGTTTGAACGTGTAGCCGGGGCTTAATAGTTTTGATAAAATCATTAATGATCAAGTTGTAGAGAATAGTACTAAGCCAATGGAATCGTACGGTTCGCAATTTAAAGCGGTAATCTTCGCGGAAGCAAACAGCGTGTACGTAAGTTTCAAAGAGCTACGTAAATACCATTTTCAGCCATGTAGTAACACAGGGGGGATGGAAAAGATGCGAGCATGGCAATTCCAAAACTGTTTCGTTCTCCTCATAATCACACTGGCAGATAGCACAGGAGAGACTGGCACCTGAAAAAAGAGAAGCGACAAATGTGGTGAAAACGTCTACAAGTGTATCAACTAAAGTTTCTTCGCCATTGAATAGCTCTTATGAAGGACACCGAAATTGTTAGTTTTCAGAACCTCCCCAGGTGCTAGGGGGTTTATCAGTCAGCATTACATGTAACGAATCAACTTTCGTGAAAGCAAAATAGCAATAGTGTTTTCGTCCGCTGGCACATCATTTCACATCAATCTGGTCCTTCAAAGACTTTCAACCACCAACTAATGACAAAAATCCAATTCAGATTGCCTCTTCCAGGCGTTCAGATTGTGGGGAGCGACGAAGGTCGTAGAGAATGAACGATGTTGCGAGCGAGCGAGCGGGTATCTCCAGTCTCTCCTCTCCTCTCCTCTTTTCCCGCTCGCTCGCAGCATCTTACATTCTCGCGACGACCTTCGCCGCTCACCACATTCTCAACGTCAGGAACAGACTACACACCCGACCACAATTAAAAGAACAAGTGAAAACATTATTGTATTTGTTTATTTGTTCATCTGTTCGTTTTTGAACAAAATAAAACTCGCCTCTTCTACTCAACCCAGTGAACTGCACACTGGAGTTAAAAGACGTCTCGCTTTGTCGTTCAAGTTCACTAGGTCACTTCAGCAGCGACTGTAGAAGCTGAAGGATTGAGGACTAACATCTCAAGAATATTTGAATGAAAATAAAATCCCCTCCGAAATATCTCAGCGACAACGCATAACCTGCAAGAAAGAGATGGATCTGTGACTCACCAACTTGCTCTTTAGTGACTTTAGCTTCCGGCAGAGATTCAATCACTTCAGGTAAGGCAGGTGGAGAGCCTTCATTCACCATCTCAGGATGAGCTGACAAGAACTGTGAAAACGACATTAATTAGTTGGTTTCAGGGTGAACTGAGATGCAGACAACAGCATGGTGTTCAGCATGAGTCGGCACCAGCTGACTTTCAAGGATTAAAAAAAAAAATAATAAGAAGAAGATGATGTTTTCACGTTACTTAAATGGAACAATAGCGGATAGGCTGAAATGTACCACTTTTCCGAACCTTTTAATCAGCACCCCAATTTACTGCAACTTCTATGACTTCCTTCTCAATTGACTTACCTCATGAATAACGCCTAATAAAAGAATGGGGCTGATCTAAAAAACAAACAAACAAATAAACATAACTGAGACTGTTGTTGTTGTTATTAATTATTATTATTGTTGTTGTTGTTGTTTTGGTTGTCGTCGTTGTTATTAACATTTCCTTTGCAGAAGGACCGACATTAACGATAAAGCAGCTAGTTCAAAAGATCTTACCTCGCTATTTAAAATAGGGGGAAACAACAAAGATCTGAGGACGTCCACATTATCAATGCCTCCAACCGAGCCGCCGCCATCATCGTCATCATCGTCATCACTGCACAACACAAGGTAACGTTCAATAAAACATAGATTCCTTTCTAAACAATACTTCAATATGATAAAAAGTCAGCTTTAAAATATAGGATAGACTTTTGCAATCAAAATCCTTTCAACAACAGGTTGCTGATCGAAAATTAAACAAATTCTACCTGCAAAGGCCGAAGAAAAGGCATTTGGCGTTCACTGGTCATGTCAGCTGTTTATTATTTGGTGGCCGATTACAATTGGCCATGTTCTAAACGAGTAAGGGCCTGGGAACGAATCCAAACTTCATTGAAAATCAATGGCATTGAACTAAATCAATTTTCATATGAAAGGGTATCTCAAAATAAGTACTTTCAGCAAGTTTGACTATGTTTGGTCGAAAAGTCGCCAGTTGACATGCATTTAGATCTTTAAAAAATCCCATACAAATGTCTCTATTGCGGGAAGTGTGTCCCTAACCAAACCATACAAAGTCTCTAGTTTTCACAATTTTCAAAAGCTTTTGTTTCAGCTCCAATTCAACTGAACAGCGTCAAAGTTGGCAAGGTGGCCATTTTTGAGATGCTCTTTCATGCAGTGTCAACAATTTTTCCAATCGATAAATTTTAAAACTCATTCCCAGGCCCTCACTCGTTTAGAACATGGCCAACTGAAGGTGAGATTACCCAGGCTAAGATTTGTTTCTACCTGAACTTTTTTTTCAGTGATATAACCAAAGAAGTCTACATGACTCAAACTACACTGGAACCTCGACGTCCTCGATAAATAAGAAAAGTGGCAAAAAATAAACTGAAACTTAAACTGAAACTGATACAACGAACAATTTCTTCAGCCTGACCTTTTAAAATGTATGGAAAAGGACCTCGATACAACGAACCCTCGATATATTGAACCAATTTCCCCAGTCCCTTGGTACTTCGTTAAATCGAGGTTCCACTGCTCAACTTTAAATTATTCACTCATTTCGCCTCCACGTAATAGACCCATTCGGCTAACTCAGTGTTGTACCCAATTCAAATCTCCTGGGCTTAAGTTGTGTTTTGTGTATTGTATTTGAATAATAATGTAGCATTCATATTTAAATGATATGGAAATACCTGGAACAAAACCTTTTAATCCCAAAGGGTTTGAATTGGGTACAACACTGAGTAAGCCGAATGGGTCTATAAACAATACCAGCTTAAAATGACCTTGTGAATTACGTCATGGGGTGCTTACCTATCAGAATTAATGTCGCTATCCTCATCTTCATCATCGTCATCATCGTCGACGTCTTCATCACAACACAGACAACAGTCACACCCAATATCTGTTAAGAAAATGATCACCACGTGAAATCTTAGTTTTTGAAACAGAGACTAGCATAAAAGTAACATGAGAAACACTGAAGTTTTACTCACTACTTAGTCAAAGCGAATCGATTCCCCTGACATTAACGCAGACTGCATGATGAAGTTAAGTCTACATACAGTCCCGAAATAAGAACTAGTGAACTGTTACATCACATTTACACTATCTAATTAAATGAGCCGAAATGGACTGGACTGCGAGCAGCCGTATTTCTTTCCTTCGTTTTTCTCCTGCGGTATTTAGTTTCAGTTTGTAGTAGCGATAGTTATATACCGTAAAAGTTATTGTAATACACTTTATTCCAAAATGGCGGCCAATTTATTATTAGCCCTCTTTGCCTCATTTTCACTTCAAAATTCTTTTGTATTTTGTACATGTTGACGAAGCAAAGAGGGCTAATTAACATGCAAACAAAAGAATAATAGATTGGCCACCATTTTGGAATAAGGTGTATACAGCCAGCCCGAGGGCTGTACGTTTATAAGTTAGTGAACTATCACATGCAAGAACAGACACTTAAGATGATCTAAACTGGAGAAGAGAGAGAACGAGGAGGAATTTAGGAGGCTTGCGTTTCTCGCTTGATCCAGTGCGCATTACGAGACTTAGAAGAAGAAAGTGACTGGACAAAGTGCAAACTGGACGAACTTGAAACGGTGCAACTCTTATTTGCGCCTCGAATTATACTGTCTAGAATACAACTCTTTAATAGTAATAATAATAATAATAATAATAATAATAATAATAATAATAATAATAATAATAATAATAATAATAATAATAATTACGTGGCAATCCCGGAAGATGGGAGGGTGAGAGCAAAAGAAGACGAGAAAGTTGAAAAATTACAAGATCTTGCGAGAGAAATTCGAAAGTAAAGACAAAGGTGATACTCATAGTGGTGGGGGCACTGGGAACAATGCCACTGAGGTTAAAAGAAAATCTGAGGACCATAGGTGTGGACACCCCATCCATTGAACTGATTCAGAGATCTGTACTGAAAACGTAAAGCTTGTGGGATGCGGCTGGAGTGACAAGGATACTTCACAAATTAATATGATCAAGTAAGCTGAAGTCACTCAAAAGGCACTAAGGCCACAAGGTAGCAGGCATTACCCCTCAGAGATCTTTACTGTTGGGGTCGGCAAGGATCGTTGGGAAAGTGCTGGAGATGTAGGCAGGAGAGGAAAGCAACAATGAAGGCCGCTTCTTGTTTTCCCTAGACAGCTGGTTGCTGCCCAGAGCCAATGAAAACCAGATTTGATCTGAGATTATTAGCAATAATAATAATAATAATAATAATAATAATAATAATAATAATACAGTGTAATAATAATAATATTTATACAGGATAAGCCCGTCAGTGCAATAAGCACTGGTATCAATGGGGGTCCTGTAAAAAAATACATGTGAAAAATGTATTCGCCACTTCCATATCTCCCATAATACACTTTGTTTGCACCCCCCACCCCCCACCAAATAAAAGCATAAGCATCTCTTGGGAGTTATATATCGAAAACAATAGTTATGCAAAATTTTGGGGGCAAACAAGTGCATTATGGGAGATGTGGCAAATGTAATATGTAAAAAATACAAAAAGGCTAAAAGGTATTAAAAAAATAATCTAAAAGTGCACATACCAGAGCACATATCCGACCAAGATAGGTTACCATCATCATCGTCACCACCATCAAATTCAGAATCAGATTCAGTGTCAGATTCATCACCAGAAGCCAGGGCAGGGAGGTCAGAAATTTCAGAGCCGTCAGACCATGAAAGAAGGTTGCCGTCATTACAATCATCACTGCTGTCATAAGTGAGAGAAGGGATGGACTCATTATCTGATAGCTCAGCCTCAGAGTCTCGGTCGTTGTCACAAGGATTGCAGTCATCGTCTTCATCTGCAAAGAACATGAACATTTAAAGTGAAAAATGAAAGTTCCATTCACAAAACTACAAAATGCCAAAAGTACTTCTGGAAGGTGGCATGCCTTTTTTTTGGTGGGGGGGGGGGGGGGAAGTGGTAGAAGCCCTTTTAGTGTTTTTAAGTTTTATTAGCTTTGCCAATTCTTGGCAGGGTCACCGCAACAGCGTGGAGCTAATTACTGCGGGCCCAAGTTAGTAGGTTGGACACTAGGGGTGGTCACTGCCAGGGTTTTGTTACGTCCCTAGTGGTTCTTTAATGTCCCACAGAATCAGAGAATTATGAAGAGTTGTGAGACGGGGCCTACGGTTTATCGTCCTTATCCGAGAAGACTAGAAAGTCTAACCATTTGCAGGTTTCATTACAAAGGCAGCACTTTCTCCTCAAATATTTAAAGACCCTGAGTGTTGGTCCGGCTGGGGTTTCAACCCGCGACCTCCCTCCTTTGTATCAGTAACAAAACATAACTCAAAAAACCAAGTATGTAAGGCGTGGGCCTTGCTTCAGTTGCTTAATTCCTTTTTGGTTTTGACTAACAGAATAAGAAATGATTCATGCTTCACTAGATGGGGTTTGGTTTTTTTTTTTCACAAGTCATAAGCTAAGTTGCCGGATTCTAGTGTTAAGATTGCGTAAAAATATATAAGGAGCTTAAAAGCCCACATGTATGCCAATTTCAGTGCATTGAAAAGTAATGACCTGTGTCAAATCTCATTCGACTATGCTCTTCAAGCTATCCTCAGCATTCTGATTGGAAAATTTTTCACTTAAAGAAGCTCGGTCACAGTATTTTGGGTCATTATTAGAGACAAAAAAATGCATTTAAATTATGAGAAACAGTGAAATAACAATTTCTCAGGGAAGATAAGCACCAAAGAGACAAGAATAAATGCAAACATGGCGAGGATGGAGAAGATTAAAACGGATTACAAATGTCCTTTTTTGAAAAATTGAGGCCAAACTTTTCAAAAAATAACCTACCAATGCTGACAGAAAGGTGCGTATCCGTGTCCTTCTTCAGTGGGGATTTTGATGCAGGATCTTGTACCTCAGTTTGGTTTGCAACTCTCCAGTTTCTTTTACTGCCTACTTTGGTTCTTGATGAGCAAGGACTGTCGCAACAAGCTGAAAAGAGTTAAGTTAAATAAATAAAATAATGTATGCACACAGTTGAATGCCACAGCAACAAACCCTTATTGCACTGTAAAATTATTAAACAAAAACACCCCAGATCAGAAATGGGACAAACGCAAGCTATTTCAAATAATCCAACAGTTAAAAAGATTTATGGATCAACTTACGAGCAAACAATAAAAGACAAAAATAAAATCGATTATGTGTGATTTTGTACAACAGTATTTCAGAAAAAGTTCATCACTGTTAGTATTAGAATAGGTTTGTGGTTAAGATTGAAAGTACAAAACTACATGCAATTGTTTAACTTTTTTAAGATAAACATTCTGTACCTGCTTATTTAGAGTACTGATTATTTTTGACAATTCTTGAGGGAGAAGGGGGGAAGACAAATGAAGACTCGTGTAAAATGAAATTTAGCATGTTTGAGGGAAAGATTGTAATTTGTGCAGTTATAATATTGGACTTGACAGAGCTACATGTAGTGATGGAGCTAACCTTGATGGTGTTGATGACTGTTGTTAGCGGTTTGCTCTTCCCTGGAGCTACAGCAATGAACTCTGTTTGCCTTAGTTGATTCTTCCATTTCTGTTAGACAAACACAACAAACAAGCAAACATTACCCAACATGAAAATATAAAGGACATGTGTGCGGGAGAGATGGAAGAAGACCTTGATATAGTTTTAAAGGCACCTTAAGTTGCAGAGAAAATGTTAAAAGAATGTATCAGACCTTCAAAGGGGTAAAATTCAGCATTTCTCTTGATAGTGAAAAGTCTGCTTGATAGATCTTCATCTTACCGTAAAAACTTGTGTATAAGCCGCACTTGTAGATAAGCTGCACCCCCAAATTTCAAGCATGATATTGAGAAAAAATAACAATTTGAAAAAATCACTCTGGCAAAAAAGTTGTTTGTTTCTTTGCAGTTGTTCACGATAAACTTGCTGAAATCTAATGCTGTGTATTTGCAGTGACCGTAAGACGTTAAACAACTCTTAAAATACCGATTTACAAACTTATCTTTAGTCAATTTCCTTAATTCTTGAGACTGATAATGGTTGTCTTCATTGTTAAAGCCCACAGTTGAAATGGAACAATGAAATTTGAATGAAAATAAAGAGCAGGAGAACGATTCAAAACAGAAGAGATTTTCAGAAAGAGCAAGATGAAAAATGCTAACTTGCCAAAAATCAGCATTTAAAGGCAAATTGGCTCTGAGATATAAGCACTGTTATGCTCTGCTGACGCCATACAAATCCTTCTAAATTTGACTTAATTCACAACGTTGTGAACTAATGAATAAGTGACTTTAATCTGCAGTTCAAATGTATGATTTTCATATATTCATTCTCACGTTATAAACTATGTAACATTTAGAAGGTTTGTATGGAGTCAGCAGAGCATAGCAGTGCTAATATCTCACTCTCAAAAAGGAAGAAAATGCTGATTTTTGGCAAGTAGGCGTTTTTATCGTGTCCTTTCTGAATATCCGAGCAAATCCCATAATTTGACAAATTTAGTTTTTGTGACATCATCACTTAAGGACTATTAGTTGTGCAAACAAATTTATAAAATGAGAGAAATTTCAGAAACCTCTCTTGAACACAACAGCTTGACAGAGTAAATTCAGTGTGGACGAACAGCACTTCTGGGCAAATGAATTCACTGCCATTGCCTTTTCAGGGAATCCAAGTTCAAAGTACGCCTGAGCAAATCGGTAATGACCCTGGAAACAACATTAATACCATAATCAAAATAAAATTATGTTCAGTTCACGTACCTAGAACATGATGCTTTGAGATAATTTTTTATCAGGTCTTTCCATACTAGGTATTTTAATTTGTACCATAAGTATATTTACAGTAGATGATTTTTAACTATAGTTTAGGGATCTTATATGTGTATATATCATATTATTAATTTATTTATCTACTTAGCTTTTCTTTCTTTCAGTGCTTTTGGATGCCTCCATCTCTGCAATTTTATGTTTTGTAAATTTAGGCTTGTGGAGAAAATTGCAAATAAAAAAATGTGGCTGGTGAATCATTTTCTATTTTGTCTGTGAAAAGGACATTATGTGGTAAAATGAAGAGACGTTTGGAGATCCTCAAGCATTCAGCCACAATGTAATCAGAAGTCAGGTTTCGCCACAACAAGAGTCCATTAAACAGCTGTTCTCAAAGTTGATACCCAAATTTGTCAAGTTTTTGACATGATTTTGATGACCTTCTAATGGTATCTTCAATTACAACTAGCCAGTAAAAATCAGAGAACTATGCAACACTTTTCTCCAAAATCTGCAATTTTATTAAGAACTTTGTCAACCAATTTCCCTATTTATATCACAGTACTACATACTGTTTTCATACTAAAATTATTCTTGTTCTCTACTAACCTTTTCCCACTCTGGTTTGAGATATACTGTTCTCTTTGCATCCGACAGAGCTTCCCTATTTGTGAAAAGTAAACAAAATCAAGTACAAGATCTAAAAGTGCAGTACTCAACAAGAAAACAACCCAGAAGTATCGAGCTGCTTTATTCTGAGCCATTTTGAGGAGACCCTTAACCACAGACTTGTTTTTTATTCAGAGGCAAAATCACACCACCATCACCATAACCAATGAGAAAAACAAACCACAACATTCAATATAAACAGTGCAGGATTAGAAGAAAAGGTCAGGAAATGTCCATGTTTCTGGAGATTCATAAACCAGAATCTCTGAGCAATTGAAATGCAGCTTCAAGTGTTGTAAATGTGTTCTTACAATTATAGCAAAAAGGAGTTTTTGTTAAAAGCCTATTTCCATGTTCACCAATGAGCAACACGTAAGTAACACAAAGCAATGACATAAAAAATGTGATTTACCTTAACTTCTTTAACTTGAGATAGCTTTGAGCTCTGTTGCCATACAGCAAAGGATCAAATAGACTATAAAAAATAAGAGGTATAATACAGCATGTACTTTATCACGTATTATCATTGGAAAGAAGTGTTTAACATATTAACCAGAATCAGGTCGGACATTTAAGCATGACAGAGGATGGTGACTTTCCCTGGATAGTTTTAGTCACATCCCTTTGGCTACCTTGGGGGGGGGGGGGGGGGGGGGGGGTGCTAGTTTCAGAAATGAAGACAAAACAGCAAGCTGGTATAAAAAGCCCCTAGAATAAACCTGTACCCCCTCCTAATAAGTACCAGGGTATTTTCCTACAGTCTTTTGTGACAACAAGGAATGTAAACTTAAGGAAGCTGCAAATTTCTCTAAATTCACTCTACCTTGCAATTGGCATAGACTGGCTATCACCTCAGAAATGTAGGTTGGTATATATTTTGCAGCCTAATTCAGTGAATTTGCCAAAACCTCAAGAAACACACCGAGACAAAAAAGGACGTGACGCATGGTTGCTTTCTTTTGTTTGAGCTTTTGAAAATAAGAAATACCAGTCATTAATTTAATTTAATTTAAAAACTTATAAGGCGCAAGTATCTATATAAATATATTCAAATGCGCCATACTACTACTACTACTACTACTACTACTACTACTAATAATAATAATAATAATAATAATAATAAAATAATAATGATATATAGAATAAAAATCTTATAGCTAAAATTTAAAAAATACATGTCGTCTAAGCTAAAAAAATATGATCTTATAATCTAAGTGGTACAAAATGCCTTTTTAAAAAGGTGAGTCTTCAACTTTCTCTTAAAAGTGTCAATAGAAGTGGATTCCCTGATATATCTCGGCAGAGCATTCCATAACTTAGGTGCGGCAAACACAAAGGCCCGTTCACCGAGAGTAGCCTTGGGCTTAACATTCGGATAACTAAGCAAGGTACTGTCGCTCGAACTTCTAACTTCTTCAAGACTGATCACTCGGATCATGCATTACTTCAGTTGGGCCAGCTTTTGACTAAAGTCTGAGGGTGCGCTCCATTGGGATGATCCAGATCAGGATCAATGATCCAAGACTGATCACTCGGATCATGGTGCATCAAAAGCCCAGAGTGGATTCTGCAGTTTCTTTGATACACCAAGATCCAAGTGATCTTGAATCATCCCAAAGGAACACTCCCTAATGCACTGAATTCAGGCCTTCAAATCCCAGAATAAGTGCAGAACTACATATCTGAAATGACAACCAGTGTGTATGACAAAGTACAGCAAATTTAGAGAGATTTGAATTTTATGGCCAAATCACAGTACACACCAAGTTTTTTGCAGTAAACCCATGAATTATAATATTTCAAGATAGTTGGAAATTAACAGTACACTAAACACTCCACCATGAAGACAAATCTAATAGCAAAAGGAACAAATAGCACTTATACTACAAGCTTCAAATGATAATAAACAAGCATCTAAGTAATCTTTACCTTAATCTGATTGCTTGTGAATAACAAGCCACAGCTCTTTGATATTCACCTGCAGCAAAGTGGTCATTGCCTTCAAGCCTTAACTCTGTGCAAGCCTACATACATAAACATAACAAACCAAATTTATTCAACAAATAAAAAAGCCTTAACCGTGCTTTGTTCTGTTATAAGGCAAGCAATTGCAAGGAAGTGATGAGAGCACGAAAGAAGTAGGAAGAAGCACGAGCCGCAGGCAAGTGCTTCTAACTACTTCTTGAGTGCTCTCGTCACTTCCTTGAGTGCCTTATAACAGAACAAAGCACGCTTAAGGATTTTTTATTTGTTTTATAATAAAGAATTTCTTAATTTTCTCACGCATTCGGCTAAAATTTTCGGAACTGTATTTTCCAAATTCTACAAGTGGCGTCAGCCGTGCATTTGTACTCGCATAAGGCACGCTAAAACAGACCAATCACAATCCTTGTTAGAATGGCTCAATACATTTCATTGGTTAAACACGACCAAAGCTGTCAAAATGTCAAACCATCAAAGTTCAGAACCCATCAAAGTGCAAGTTGTTTTATAGTCTAAAATCGCAATCAAAAAGCAAATTGTTCAGAGAAATTCCGCGGAATTTTGGCTCATGCATTCGCTAAAAAAGGCGTAATGATCAAGAGCTAGTTTTAAAAGACACTCAGGAGGGTGAATTTTCAAGTGAAAAAAGAAAGTGCAAAAGATTTTACTCATGAAAAGCTTAAAACTTGGATCGGCTTGCATGGCGTCTGGCATAGCGGGATTGTGTGGTTGAAAAATGATGATTCCACAGCATCTTGCAGCTCACCAAAAAGGGTCACAGAACAGTTTACCATTAATGGGAGGAACGAGTACCAGTAGCTCAAACTTGGAGAACGAGGTTCTTTCTTTGGACAGTCCGTTTGCTATGTTTACCGATGCATGTTTTTAAGCGGATGTGCTTTTTCAAGTGATGGAAACCTCTACAACGACAAGTGAATTAAATAAATTTCAGCTTCGAACATTTGGTTTAATTGTTGTTACTTTTGTTCAGGACTGAAACTCATATTTATCTCTCGACTGGATGTAAATAGTAATCATCTACACTCGTTTTGGTGAAAATTAAGAAGTAAGCTTAAGCTTAGTTGAACTGTTTTTTCCTTTGCTTTGTGAGCGAAGAGTGATTTTACTCCGCTTGGCTGACTGTTTTTCAACGTGTCTCAGCAATGTTGAGAAAATTTTGCCCTTATGTTATTAACACGTAATTGGAATTAGTCCTCGAAAACCACTTGTGTTTTCAAAGTTGCTGAAATTGCCCTTGTCGCTGTGTGACTCAGACAATTTCAGCAACTTCTGAAAACGCACTTGACATTAAGCTTAATCCTTAATTTTTAATGCTGTTATTTGTGGTGTTACTCGCCGAAACAACTTCTAAATCCATTGAGGCTAACAGCTCGTTTTCATACACATTTTCTAGGTTGTACTCAAAATAAAAACCAAGGGAAAAATTCAGATCAGGAGATATTTTGCAAGATTTAGCAGGATAATTATTGTTTTATTATTCAACACATTGATAACAAAGTACAATTTACTGAGTTTATTACAGAAAAGCTGGAAAAGCCACAATTTTTCTCTGCGAGGCACCAAATTATGTATATCGCAGGACATTCTCACAATGTGTTGAATAACAAAACAGGATAACAGCTAATCTTGCAAGTCCCACCTAGCCCACATTCATTAAAAGCATACTCTACATCCTTAAAGCCTCTTGGATAACCTAAACCAGCAAAATTCAAGATCTTGCTTATTATTTCATGGAACACTACTACAAACAGTATCAGTTGAAGTAATTACCAGTTCTCTTCTTTTGACAGCTTCCTCAAACTTTGTGAGACAGTTACCAGGTTTTACAGTCTGGCAGATATATTTCATAGCTGTTCAAAATAACCAAATAATCAAACAACTCATTTATAAAGCCATCATTAATTTTATAAAGCAAAGTAGTTCAAAGTACATGTACAATGTCACTTGTAGCTTATCATTAAAATTTTGCCAGACACGTCCTCTTAAATTCAAAGAGTCCACTGCCATTTGAATATACAGTCGATTATCCAGACTCGTGGAGACTGAGCTCAACAGTCCGGATAATCGAGAGTCCGGATAATCGAAAATGTGAATATTAATAAGCCAAAACTAAAACTGAATGACTGAACAAGTAGAGCGTGAAATTTCACTTAGAAACAAAGAACACCTGAGCAAATCAGAGCTCAGTGAAATGCATTGCAGTAGTACGGCGTGTGTGAGACGCGTGTGAACCGGAGTTTTATTACTTAATTTGAAGGGAAAAAGTCTTACACGTAGCTAATTGATATTCATGAAAAAATGGGACCAGCTAAGCAAGTCTGGATAATCGAGGTTCGACTGTACACACAAATCCTCACTACTTAGTTCATCATTATGATTAATTTTACTACAAGGTGGTTAATACAATGTACACAGAGAACATGTAAACTCAGTTCAAGACAGCTTGTTTCAAGCACAATGAGCACCAAACTTCAAAACATTCTGAAACCCCATAGCCAGTCAAAATTATGGTCTTCTGATGTGTCACCCCTAAAAAGATCTTTTTTTTCTGGTGGTGAGATCTCCAAAGACAACATGAAAGCTAACACTTAGGAATACTCAGAGCATGCAAGGACATAATTGAAGGGCTGAGAGCATAAGCAACCTATGTCAAATTTTAGGTCGTTTTTTGATTTTGCTCGGATTTGTCCAAATTTCTGCATGTGAACTGCAATTCAATTGAAAAAGATGTAATGCAATTTGCAAACCATATATATATATATATATATATATATATATATATATATATATATATATATATATATATATATATATATGACTTCAGGTGAGTTCCACACTGACAAATCCAGGATAGTGCTCAACAATAATGGAGCGGTGATATATATATATATATGGAAGAAAAAAACAAATAATCTACAAGTTCATCCCTACAAGCCTGTTCCGTGGTCGCCCACTCATCAGGGGATCTCATTTTCAAAATCCCCTGATGAGTGGGCGACCACAGAACAGGCTTGTAGGGATGAACTTGCAGATTATTTGTTTTTTTCTTCCATATATACTTCGCTCTACTTCTATGTATTGAGCACTGTTTTACGAAAATCAAGCTTCACACTTTATATATATATATCAGCATGTAGAGTACTCAATATGAGTACATATGGATTTTAATACAGCTCTGTTTCGTAGACCAACAAAAATTGGTCCACTCATCAGTTGATCTCCGTACACACGTAGGCCACGTTGCCAGCGTGGTTGCTCCGGTAGTGTAATGGTTATCACGCCCGCCTGGTAACTGGGGAACGTCGGTTCGATTCCGACTCGGGGCAAAAAGTTTTTCTTTCAATAGAGATGTGTGTAGAAAGCTGAGTGGCAAACTGTGTTTGCATGGTTCCATAAGTAATTTGCAAACCACTCTAGTGGAAAATTGGTTTCATTGTGTATGTTGCAGGTCAAAATAAATTTAACCTAGGTCAAATTCAAATTCCTTTGTCTTCTAACCTTAATTATTCACGATTCATAAATAGTTAGGGTTAGAAGACAAACAAATTTCATTTTGACCTAGGTTAAAATCATTTTAACCTGAATTTTATTTTGACCTACAACATGTACGCAAGGAAAAACGCATTTTTTTACATACATTATATCTCCAAAACAAAACAAAAATCAGTGAAAAAAATATCAGACAATGTTTTTCAATCAAACTGAAGTTCACATGCGAAAATGCGGACAAATCCGAGCAAAATCGAAAAACGACCTTAAATTCAACATAGGTCGGTTATGCTCTCAGCCCTTCAATTGACATCCTCATACATGTACATGTGCTGCTCTTCTCTTGATGTTATGTCTTATCACCACAGGGAGGCCTGCATGGCTTTGTGACTCCAGAGCTATACTGAAGGGGGCTGTGTACACCTGACAGGTTCAACCATACCAGATTTAGGCTACAGGAGATGTGACAACCAACCCACTACTCTGGTCCTCTTCACTCAGGGAGTTGGCTGTGAGGCCAGAAAACCCTTCCTGTCTAAATTCTATAAGCTATAAACAATGTACAGGGCTGTCATTAATTTTTTAAGTAAAGGCAGGGATTTGCAAAAAGTAGCTGGAGAATCCGGCTATTGTGGTATGGTCAGTATGCTCTTTTTCTATCAAAGCAGCCGGGGATTGAACTCAGAATTTCCAGGAAAAATTGCCGGTCCCTGGCCCTTAATGAAAGCCCTGAATGTATCAACCACAACTGTACTACCTGTTACCTGTGCATGTACAAAAGAACGGATGCTGGTAACTGAAGAGAAATTGTTTGTCAAGACATGTCAAGCTTGACCCACCAGTGAGAGACAGGGCATCTGTATGACTCCTGCTATGCGCTCAGTATTATAAATTTTCTTTAGGCAATAATGTAATTGTCTAATTTGATGCAAGTGGTATATACTATTTACCTTGATGAAGGACAGTAAGTGACAGCAACTGAATTCTCTTGTTATCTAACCAATGACTACCATTGAAGCAAAAACTGTAAAAAAAGAACATAAACATTTGTTCACAATATCATCCCAATGAAACAATTAAAGTGCTACTGAAACGAATATTCAAGGTGGCTTTTCAGTACTTAAAATATTTTTTTCAATCTTAGAAGGGCACTAACTGTAAATCAAAATGCTCAAGAAGTTGCTGTTATCGGGGCTTGAAGTATGGTACCAATGTGGGACAAATTCTGAAATCATGAGCCAGCAAAGTTCTCAGTGATTACCACACTAGTGATGTCACACAAAGCGTCACTGTCAAATTAGCTGTAAACATCACCTGTTTCTGCTGTTTGAGGACCTTTAAGTATAGCTGCATTGGAAAATGCATATCTCGAAAGATTCAGATTCTAATGCAAGCTCCAGCAGTGTTTCTGAGGCAATGGAGAGCGAAACTGAGAAAGATTTTGGTGCAGTAGGCAGACTCGTGGAGCCATACTGGTTCAAGCTTCTTCCTCCTGAAGGCTACGAAGAACCAGAGGAAGAAGATGAAGACAGCTTAACCCCGGCCATATTAAGAGGCTAGAACTGAAAATCAGATGACTATAAATATATTTGCAGCTCTCGCATGGTTCAACAGCACTAGCGCCTGCTTTGCGCTCAGCTTCACACTCAACTTCTCACACATACAATGTATACTGCAAATGTTTACAGTGTATGATCTAAAACAGCAAGTTAAATGGAGATATTCTCTTGCCAAAACGATGTTATTTATCCCAACAATACGTTTGCTTAGTCATAGAAACTATCAAAGAGGTAAACGTTGAAATACAAGGTCCAGTGATCACTGTAAGGTTTTTTATACAGACTTGTACTTTTCGAGCAATTGAACACCTCTCTAAACCTTATTATAGTGAGCTTAATTATAACACACTTCAGCTTGTCGAATATTTCCATATTTTCTGTTTCTCTCTTTAATCATCATTGAAACCAAGAAAATTGCAAAAAAAGCCCTAAATGACTGGTCAGTTGATGCTTTCAATCTCCGCCTAATGTTTTATGGTCATGTAAATCTGATAAACTGGCTTGTTGTTGTTGATGTTGCTTACTCAGTTCCACTATCACCAGCGCTTAATTAGCACAATGCATAGTCAGAATTGATCCTTTTATTGAAATCCATTTTTCTCTCAGCTTCTTGCTTGTGGATTCTATGCAGATCACCGCTTTCTCTGGAACTCTAAAACATGTGAAACAACTCCTGGAGAAGTGCACAGTGGGCTGTAATCAGTGGGTTGAAATCTGGCCTTTGAGTCTGCACAAACTTTACCCATTGAGCCCTGTCTTATTACTTGGGACAAGATGTTGAAAGGACTGTAAGTGTGGTTGGTACAGCTTATTTGTCCTGGGCCACCGGCCGCACGAGTCCTACCTCCTCGCTTCACCATTGCATCTGACTAGGGAAATGTGCAAGCTGTCAAGATGTGTAAGCCATCTGATATCATGAGCCGACCGGTTAGCTCAGTGGTAGAGCACCAGACTAGCGTGCGGAAGATTGCGGGTTCAAACCCCGCCCAGACCAACACTCAGGGTCTTTAAATAATTTAGGAGAAAGTGCTGCCTTTGTAATTACATCTGCAAACGGTTAACCTTTCTAGTTTTCTCGGATAAGGATGATAAACCGTAGGCCCTGTCTCACAACTCTTCATAATTGAATCTGTGGGACTTAAAAGAACCCACACACTGTTCGAAAAGAGTAGGGGACGCAGTTCCCGGGTGTGGTGGTCTATCTCTCATCTGATGGTTAAATGCTCGGAGATATTAGCTGCACGAGCTACTCTAAAATCCGAGGGTAAATAAAGTAATGTATGGTTGTATGTATGAGCATATTTAATTAAGAATCAATGTGTCCCACTAACTACGGCAACTTGGCCATGTTCGCGTTCAAAAAAATTACTGATAAAAATGTTTGCATGGCATTAAAACTGATTTAACCAGTCAATGACTAATAATTTATTGCTTTTTTTTGCTGGATCATTATTCAGTTCAGTAGCACTTTAAGGGAGAAACATGTGTATCTCCTTAAACAAGGGCTCTGGTTTTACAGATTTTAAATTTGCCCCGTGTCAGTCTTGACCATGAGTATTTTATGCTGTATAAGATGCCAAAATGGTACAGTATGCAGTCTAAAATATGCAACTAATTTTTATGTGGCTAAATGTAATTTAGGCTAAGTTAAAATCGAGCCAATGCAATGCTGGTCAGCGGCGGTCAGGGAATCATGTGCCCGGAGGTGACATACGGGGTTTCTCGAATCGCACATGTTGTTCAGTTCTGCTGGGCGAGGTGCAGTTTGTTTCAGGCAGCAAATCATTCAGTTGTTCCGCTTTTTCCTCGCCATTATGACAGCCAGGCAAACCAACAACAGCCTAGCAGCGGCTTTTTCTTTCAACGAAGTTTCCTCCACTCCCGTTTCAAGTACGGCCACAAGCGGGACGTCATCCGTCGCTTCTTCGCAGCCCGGCGAGCCTGTTGCTGTTTCCTCGCCACTGGTTAGCACCGCGGCTTCGGCAATTCCGCTTCCGACAGCCTCAACCGCTGTTCTTTCGCCCGATCTTGTGTCTCTCATTAATCAGGCTGTTCAGGCGGCTGTTCAGGCCTCGCAAAGGCAACCAGAACCGGCAATTGTGGGTCCCGCCTCTTGTTCTGGCGCCAGTTCATCATCTGCGTCGTTGGGCGGCCTAGCTTTGACTTTTCTCACTGCTGGGACGGGTTTTCAGCCTTCCATTTCAAGCTCCTCGACTTCAGATAGGCCCATTCCTCTTGTTGTGCCTACTTTTGTGTCTACTTTTAACGCGCCGGTCCCAGCGATCGTTTCGTCTTTGGGACATGCCTTAAGCGGTGTTTCTGCTCAATTACCTCCATCCATTGTCAACTTGTTGGCGGATCAGCCGTTCGTTGTGGGCCCTGGCTTTTCTCCCGTTCCTGCTAAGCTTGTTTCGCAAATCCGCAGCGGAAAATTGTCGATTTGTCTGAACTGTTAGCGGCGAACTTGGTCAGCTCCGAGACCGAGCCGCAATTGATGCTTGATGGGCGTTTAGTTTTATCTGCTCCCCCGAAGAAACCTCGTCGGCGAATTGAGGATATCACTACTTGGACGGAAGCCTTCACGGTGTTCTCGCTTGTCCTAACGTCGTTTTTCCCTCATCGTTGGAAAGATTTAACTTTGTACAAGTTATTAATCCTGCGGATTTATCGCCAGTTCAGCGGACGGGTTTGGCTTGCTTACAACAAAGCTTTTCGCAAACACGCCGCGGCGACCCGGCTGGTTGACTGGGCGACCATGAATGCTCAGCTCTTTACTTTTCACGCTGGCGGTGCTTCCCCTCACAGCCCCTACCTCGGCACGTCTCCGGATTCGTCCGAACCAGTGGGCTCCAGCTCATCTAGGATCCCTTGTACGTCCTGGAACAAGGGAAGGTGCACCGCCCCTTACACGATTTGCCACTATTATCATCGTTGCAGCACATGTGGCGGCGCCCATCATTCCGTATCGTGCAGTTCAAGACCAGACCGTAAGCAGGAGAGTTTTGTCAGGCACAGATCTCGGTCTCCGGCATCTAGCTCCTCGTCTGGCCACAAAGCACAGCGTCAGTAACTGTTGGCTCGAAGGCGATTTTCCTTACTCAGAACTTTAAGAGTGGTGTTAGTTGCGTTTGATCAGAATGTTCCGTCTTTTGCTCAGTGTGTCAGTTAGATCTCTTAGTTTGCCCACCCCCTTGTATGGACCACCTCTTTTCATTAAATAGTTAGTCATTATTTGTTTATCAGCTTTCCTTGCTCGTGCTCCATGTTTTCGCGGTAGGTCGTGTCCTTTCGTTTCATTTTTTCGCTTTATGACATGCAGACTTCTTTATACTGCATGCTCTATTGATTGTTCAGCTTAATTATTTGGGATTGTCAATGTTCTTATCCCTTTGCCTGCCCCTGTTGCGCCACGGGCTCGATGAATTAAACCTTTCTTTACCGTTCTGGTGTTGTTCTCGTCTTAGTTTTAGTCATAACTGCCCTAAGTTCGGGGGGTCCTTTGAGGGGATTTACGGTCTCTCCTTCTGTTTCCTTCTAGTCTCCAACTCCTTGCCCCCTGTGTCCGTGGTTAGCCCTCTAAAGCCTGAAGTGTTTGCTGCCAAGTTGTCCCAGCATCCAGACCAACATCTAGTTGCCTTTGTCCTGGACAGACTCCGGAATGGTTTTCGCCTGGGATTTCACCACTCCAAGAACCTGAAGTCAGCCAAGTCCAATAAGGCCTCTGCTAATCAACACTCTGAGGTCATTGACCGCTACTTGGCTAACGAGGTCTCCCTTGGGAGGGTTGCAGGGCCTTTTTCCTCCTCACCTTTCCCGAATTTGCATGTTAGCAGCTTTGGAGTTATCCCCAAAAAGGGTCAACCAGGCAAATGGAGGCTCATAGTGGACCTGTCATCCCCCGGTGGTCTAAGTGTTAATGATGGAATCGACCCAGACGAGTTTACCATGCAATACATCACGGTTGATCAGATCATTAGTATGATTTCAAACTATGGCTTAGGAGCCTTGATTGCAAAATTCGATGTCGAGGCAGCTTACCACAACATAGCTGTCCACCCGTCAGATCGATATCTCCTGGGTATGAAATGGCGGAAGCACTATTATGTTGATTTAGCGTTACCATTTGGCCTCCGCTCCGCTCCTTATATTTTCAATTCTGTGGCTGACATGGTGGAGTGGATTCTCCTAAATACACACAACGTTTCGGCGCTGTTACATTATTTAGACGATTTTATTACAGCTGGCCCACCGGACACTAACCTATGTGCTGAGAACTTAGGACTTCCACTTCACCCAGATAAGTGCATTGGTCCGTCCACGCGTTTAGTTGTTTTGGGCATTGAATTAGACTCGGTGGCTCAGGTGGCCCGTCTCCCCGTGGATAAACTCTGTGCTTTACAGGCGCTGTTTCAGTCGTGGCGGGACCGACGCTGGTGTACCAGGCGCGAACTGGAATCCCTCATTGGCCACTTACATCATGCCGCTAAGGTCGTGTGGCCAGGTCGTACCTTCCTGCGTCGAATGATCAATCTGCTCCAGTGTTTTCACAAACGAGACCATCCAATCCGCCTAAATTCTGAATTTCATCTGGATCTTCAGTGGTGGCTTCAGTTCTTGTCCTCTTGGCACGGCGTCTATTTTTGGTTGTTTCCAGGCATGTCTGCCTCCCCTGACCTCGAAGTCATATCTGATGCGTCAGGTTCCCTGGGCTTTGCTGCCTTTTTCAATGGGGAGTGGTTCAGCGGCTCATGGGTTTCTTCTCAAGCCTCTCACTCTATAGCCTATAAAGAGTTGTTCCCGGTCATCATTGCTGCTCACGTCTGGGGTCCTCACTGCGCCAGACGCCATGTTCTTTTTCGTACCGACAACGAGGCAGTGGTTTACATCCTCAACTCTAGAACATCCAAGATTCCAGTGTTAATGCACTTGCTTCACTATCTTCTCGCCTCAGCAGCGCGTTTCAATTTCTCCTTTGCCTCTCAACATGTTCCTGGGGTTCATAATTGCATTGCTGACGCTTTGTCCCGTTTTCATTGGCAGGAGTTCCAGAGGTTAGCTCCCAAGGCTCAGTTGCTTCCAGTGTCCATTCCGCCTCAACTCCTGGAAGAATTGATCGGCTCTCATTAGAGCAACAGTGCCAGTTCCTGTTAGCCCAAGGTTTGGCTGACTCCACTCGGAGATCTTACGCTTCTGGCCAGAGGAAGTTCATCAACTTTTGTGTGCAGTTGGGCAAGTTGCATCCTAGTGGCTCTCCGTGCCCCACCGATGAATGGACTTTGTGCCTATTTGCCACTTTCCTGGCTGGATCAGTGCAGCACTCTTCAATCAAGGTTTACCTTTCAGCAGTTCATGCTCTGTATATCGAAGAAGGCTTCCCTGACCCTCTGGTCAACTGTCTTTGCTTGCAGCGGGTTCTTCGAGGAATCAAACGGACCAAAGGTTCCCCTGAAGCTCAGCGTCTTCCAATTACGGATGACATTTTGATGATCATTTTTGGGTCTCTAGATTTATCCATCTTTGACCACTGCATGTTTTGGGCTGCATGCAACCTCGCCTATTTCGGCTGCCTCAGATCCGTGGAATTTACTGTTCCCAATTTGGCTAGTTTCTCCCCTGCACTCCACTTAAGCGTTCGTGACATTTCGGTAGACTCTGACGCCAATCCTTCCTGCTTGCGAGTGAGGATTAAAGCCTCCAAGACTGACCCCTTTCGGAAAGGCTGCTTTGTCCACATCGGCAGGGGACGCTTCCCTCTGTGCGCCCTCCAAGCTGTTTTGGCCTACTTGGCAGTAAGGGGTAATGCGGGCGGCCCTCTCTTTCTTTTCCAGGATGGTCGGCCCCTATATCGCGCTGTCCTCACTGCTCGTATCAGAGAAATCCTAGATGAAGCGGGTGTTTCGGGCAACTTCTCCAGTCACAGTTTTCGCATTGGTGTGGCCACTGTGGCAGCTCGTAACGGCATCCCTGATCACCTTATTCAGGCCTTGGGACGTTGGTCTTGTTCTGCCTACCAGTCGTACATTCTCACTCCATCCGAGACCTTGGCTTCACTCTCTTCTCATCTCGTCGCTGGCTCAGTTGGCCCGTGATCCTGGTACCTGTGGGAAGCATTCTAATTGCCCTTTAGACCAGAGACGACTTTCACGGCGTCCTGGTGGTTATCTTGCTGTTCCTCTAGCTGTTTTTTTGCTCGTGCAACTTGCGGATTGTGCATCTTCGCTCTTGAATTGCCAGGAAATCACGCGGATTGGTCTTCCTTGTGCCTGCCTGGTTGTGCCAGGCCACGGCTCCTTTACTCAATCGGGAAGTCCATGGCAGTTCCCCGGCTCAGTTCCTACTTCATGCGGAAGCTTCATCATGCCTTGCGGCCAGAAGGGCTGCTGCAGACCTTTGCCTTTGGCGCCTCCTTCTCATCCTGCTTTTGTTAGTGGACTCTTCATTCCCATTTTATTATCAGAGTTGCTGTTCGCGGGTAAGTGTCGTCCAGTGTCTTGTATTGAGCTGGGGGCGGGTGCTTGGGTGATTTTGGGTGGTGGCGCAGGTTCCACATCATCTCTGTTCGCGGCCCCTTCGCCTTCCAAGCACCCTTGGGTAGTCATTGGGTGGTTGCCGCTCGCAGAGTTGCCGTGGATGCCTGTGCACCCTGCCCAGGGCTTGTGGCTCAAGGCTCGTTGCTCGCCCTGGAATCACCGCCCACTATGGCAGGCACCATCTCCAAGCTCATCGATTGGCGATGAGTTTAACAAAGTATGACAGTCAAAGATATTTACAAAATGACAATCTATTTTGGCAGTAACATGCCTTCAAAATATTGCTGGTTTTAATTCATTGTTTTTAATATTTCGTACACTATGTACAAGTTACACCCAAGGTTGGAAAGACAGTAACAATTTGATCTTGATGATGATTACTGTATTTGGGCATCTTACATGTACATCTGAATCAAACATTGGGTGGCTATTTACAGGGATGATTAATATGAAGTTAACATAAAAAAGGCAAACAGAGAACATCATTTTGGATACATGTAAGTACATTCACTAAATGTAAAGCTGGGAAGAGGAACTTTAGAACCAGCACATTTTATACTTACCCCATAAGTGAAACAAATTCATTCTTCTTTCCAATCAAAAGAGCTTCCTCCAGTAAATAGCACTAGAAAAAGGTAAACAAGCCAGATTAGTACTATAAGAATGTTACTGGGTTCACAAGAAGTCTATATTGAGAAATACAGAACCTTCAAAAATTACTTGGAAAACCAGCACCCATCCTCAGCCCAAACTAATGACCTCCCTCCTAAAAATCTGTCCTCCAATCAAGGGCCCACCTGTCTTAGAATGCAAATCTCCGTCCAACCAAGACTCAAATTAATAACAAACTCGATAACATTCAGGTTCCATGAAAAGCAATCACTCCCAACAGTTACATGTTAACGCTGTAGGTTACACCCTACAATAAAAGCTCTGTGGCAAATTAGCACTGCATTCGTCAATATGCCATGACAATCACTGCTATGAAGGATTATTAAGTAAAATTTGGGGAAAGGTCAATCTCACTCACCTCTGTCAGGTCTTTGTGTATATGGTAACTACTGTGAAGAAACTCTTCAGACACCTACATGCAAACAAGACAAATTAAACAAAGACACCACAATGTCTATTATTGCTGTAATGCAACCAGAATGTGGCAGTTTGGCAGCACTGGTACTGACACAATACAAATGTACTCCATGCCAGGACATCTGGAGAGCCTAATGTTCAAGCATATAACTTCATGTGTCAAGCTGTGACAAATTGCAACAAACTGCAAGTTTGTTTCTTTGTTCATAAGAATGTGTCTCACCTTATGGTGCACTTTAAAAAACATTCTACATACATGTACGCAAATGTCACTGTGCAGAAACTGTTTACAATACTGAGCAGAATAATCTTATTGTCAAGATGCACATGCCATATCCTCAGATGCCACAGAATGAAAACTTTGGAAGGGTGTGATGGTAGAGCAAAAGAAACAAACACAAGGCAGCCATAGAAGAAATGGCAATCATGTTCTTACAAGACAAGAGAGAAGATTATCCACAATTTCCTCCACTACATCTGCTACTTCAATGAATCTATCTGACAGACACAATCTTGAACAGGAACTTCTGTAGGAATACAAAACTACTGGTAAATATAACAGAACAAGAAAGTGCAACAGGAATTTGACCAAGGCATTTGCCCCATCCTGACATCCTTATGTTTTAACATCCATTCCCTAACAATTCAACTACAGTGTACAGTGAAACCTCCTTGTAAAGTGACCATCTTCATACAAGTACATGTACTGTAAGTGACCAATTTTAGAAAACACCAAAATTTTACCAGTCCATTCAATTGAATTGTAACTGCTGATAAGAGACAACCACTTTTACAGCTGATCCTCTGAAATTTTGTATTGTTTAACTTTCCATGAGTACTTGCAGCCTCTAAGAAAGTCAAATCCAGTTTGTACCATGTGTCATATTAACTAAAGTAATTATCAGAGGGAACCATTATTAGTTTACCAACAATTCTTGGTTTATGAAATGTTTTCCTCTGTAAATTTGGAAACCTTCTAAAACTATTGTTGTATGGGTTTATTAGTGCACCATGCTATGGAGTAAATCCTTGAAATCATCACACGCTGTATAGTAGCTGTATAGTTCTTTTATTTTGACTTGTTCAAGTTTCTTCACTAATTGCACAAAAACTAAACCCCTGTGGTCTGGCCTCCTGTAAGCAACCACCTACATGTAAGCTTGACATTTTGGGTGATCACTTACAAGCAGTTCAAATGTATTCTATTTGTTAATAATGCAATAACCTAAGTTTCATTTAGGGGAAACCACTCAATACTTTGACCAAAGTTCTCACCTACACCAATATGGCAAGATAGTGATAACTTAGCTTTTGCATCTTCTACAATTGCAATTTTTTTGGTTTTATCATGCACGTACTCAAATACAGTTAAATGTTTCTTCACATACGACATCAGACTAAGAGAAGCTTTAATATATAAGCAGACAGAATATTCATACCAAGAATAATTTTGGATCAACATTTTTTGCTAAAACAATACTAGTAATGGTTTTAAAACAATAATAAATAGATGAAGGTGAATACATAACTTGCCGCACCTGGTTATTGGTATCAATCTCAAACGCTTCAACCAAGTAATGCTCTGGAAAGAATAGAGTTAATAATACTATTGACTTAAATTTTATTCAAATTATTGAACAATGGCAGCCAGAGGTATAAATTATTGGTATGCTGAAAAAAAGCTAAGGACAAACCCTAATGCAATAACATTGATACCATCCAGGTTGACGGAATAGCAAAGATAGATTTTGTGGCTACTTTATTTGAGACAAACTATGTTAAGCCGATCTGACTTACTACGTGTGTATTAACATATGCACCATACAATGACGCTAATCTTAAAACAGCCACTCAGCTGTGGCACAAACAAGGTCATAAGCCATTACACTGTCTGAAACACCTATCAGACACACTTAATGGCCCATGACAGGTTTTATTAATTCCATGTCATTGCAATGACAAATAATTGTAAGTCATAGTAATGCATATGTACTTACCAAAAGAGAAAAAGAAAATTTAAAAGTACAGCCCACATCTGACGTAAAAGATCTAAGACTTATAGTACTGGGCAGATGTAAGTTGACAGTCACTCGAAGCTCGAACTTTGCGACTCGAACCTCGATCCTCGATACTCGAAAGCTTCGAGGATCAAGTCGAGTGAATCGAGTATCAAGTTGAGCGCTTCGAGTTTCGAGACAAGAAAACAAAAAACTTTTCGCGCGATTAGTTTTTCACACGTCTTAACAGAGGAGAGTTTACTGTAGGTTTGTTATACAGTAAGCAACTCTTATAAATAACAAAAAATCTTATTGCACTACGAACCGCGACGATCTCGATATACGTCTATGTTTACAATTTTAGGGCAACATGAAATGCATTTGTAAAATGATACATCATAACATGGGCACATTTTTCACGCAAAATTATACCATGGCTTCAATTCCCTGCAGCGTATATCAGTCCTAGTCTCTTTCTTCAATGCCCAAATATACGTCATTTCAAAAGTGGGGCACGAAAACAAGGAATACATTCACCAATTCCTAGACTTTCGAAAAAGTCCTTCAACCTGTTTAATAAGGCGCGGGACGAAGGACTTTTCATACTTGATTGGCGCCAAACGGGTCGCTGGGCTTAGACCAATCAGAGTAGATCTTTGGGACCCTCGGGGATAACGTTGTCAATCAAACGTGACTTGCAGTTGAAAATTCCAATGTGCGGTTGATTGCGAAAGCAATAACTGATGCTCTTCTTCCAAATACAGCTACGTCGCTCGCCCAGCCGCTTTGCGGCGTAGAAACCTCGCTCCTCTCGGCTTTTCTGCTGTGAGATTCGAGAGGTCGACTTGTGGCAAGAGAAATTGATTCCCGGAGGCTGTCAAACTGGTATGCTCGAAGAAAGAGTTAATCGTTCTTCAAGAAGCCTCGAACCTCGATTCTCGATAGCTTCGAGGATCAAGGATCGAGTTTCGAGTCGAGACTGTCAACTTACATCTGCCCAGTACTGTATTTATATCTTTTCTTTTTTTTATTTTCTGGAGATATATGCTAATTCTGTGAATCCAGGCTTTTAAATTACAATATAAATGCAGAACTTATCTAGAATTTAAGGCTAAATGGCAATAAATGACCCTTTTCAACAAAGTCCTTCAATAATATTATTTAAATATTATTCAACAAAAGTAAAGTACCTTTGAAGAATAATTCATCCTCTTCCCAAATAAAAATGGAGTCAAAATGCAGTTCTTCATATGTTTAAAGTGTTTTGCTCGGTCTTCTTTATCCATAGCCAGCCAAGAATGAACTGGATTTTCTGCCAAAAAAAAAAATTAGAACACAAATTAATTATAAAAGTTGATTCATCATTAAAGCAGTCTGAAATTGTATTGTTCCACAAAATACTGATATCTGTGCCATGTAAAGTTTCACCCAAGGAAGGTTTTTTGGATGTGAAGAACCGTCCACCTCTGGAAATTCCACCTTTGTTTCATTCCTTGATACTGAGTTTGTTTGTGGTGTGTTATGCAGTACAATCTATAGCTAATTCTTATAAAAACCTTTCATCTGTTGGGCAATCCACCTGAAAACTACAGTATTTGTTTCAAAATTAATGTTTGATTAGTACTTCTGGAATTCCTCTTTTCCATGATTAAAAAGAACCAGTCTCGGACCAGTGGATGAGTGGAAGTTTTTTGTTTGCCCTGTTTGGGACGTACAGTACTTGTGCATGGACCATGTCTCTGAAAGTTCCACTTTCTTGACTCAAAACCCTAGCCCGATAAAAGACTCTGACATCTAGTAACCCCCAAGGTTTGACATTGTGGCTATTAATATTAGGAAGAAATAATTTCTCCTTAAGTATGGTAGCCAATAACTGCCATTGGATTTTTACTAGTGGTTTACAGCAAATCGAAAACAAATACAATGTAGAAATCAAGTTGAAAACAAAAACAAATTCAAAATGAAATTAAAAAGCTATATTGAGCTTAACCAATGACCCAATCAAATACGGAGTGGACTATGAGCATTGAGATCT
>JAEMWC010001000.1:187500-210000 GCA_016490735.1 Pachyseris speciosa | reverse complement strand
ATGCAGTACAGCTAGAATTCTTCTTCGTGGCCAATGGAGTGACCGACTCGAAACAGAAGAAAGCCGTCCTGTTAACTAATCTTCCCACCGAAACGTACCAGCTGGCGAAAGATTTGGTGGCCCCAATATTGTTAAGAGAAGATTCTCTCATGTACGACACGATCGTCAAGCGTCTCCAAAAGCAATTGAAGCCCCAGAAATCTGCTCTAGTTGCCAAGTACGAGTTTGACAACCGAGCGCGAAACGCAGGAGAAACGGTGAGTCAGTATGTTGCTGTTCTGAAGCATCTAGCTACCGATTGCAAGTTTAATGAAGCTATGCGATTGGAAAGGCTCAGAGATAGATTGGTTTCGGGTATTCGAGATAAGAGAATGATGTCAGAGCTTTTGAAACTCAAACTTGAGGAACTGACATTTGACATTGCTGTAAAGAAGTGCATCGCTATTGAGCAATCTTACAAGGATGTTGAAGCCCTCCAGGGGGGTAAAGAGTCAAAACCAGTTGATTTGTTATCCAAGTCAAAGCCAATTAAGAAGTTTAAACCTAAGAGGGAAGTTAAACCTTCAGAGAAAAGGGGTTCTCCATCCCCTAAAGAGTCTAGTGATCAAAGTTGTTACCGCTGTTTGGGCAGTCATGATCATAAGAGTTGTCCATACAAAAAGGACAAATGTCACTACTGTAACAAGACCGGTCATATTCAAAGGGCCTGTAAATTCAAGAAAAGGGAGACACAAGGTTTCCGACCCCCAGTAAATTATGTGAACGGTGATGACAGAGACAGCGATGACTACTTAGGATCCCTAGAGGTTAATAATGTTGGTGACAAGGATCGTGTGATATGGGTCAGCCAGGAGGTACAGGGAAGGGTGATCAAGATGGAACTAGACACAGGGTCAGCTGTGTCTGTACTCCCATACGAACAGTATAAGGAACATTTTGGTCACGTGAAACTGGCCAAGAGCCATGTTACACTCAAAACTTACAAGGGGCAGAAAGTCACATCTAAGGGAGAGATGAAGTGTAATGTTAAGTTTAAAGGCCAAGAAAAGGAGCTAACCCTCCAAGTGGTTGAGACACCAGGGCCAGCATTATTTGGGCGTGATTGGCTTTCCAAAATTCAGTTGGACTGGGGTGAAATCAAAACCCTTAAGTTTAGCCAGACGCCGGAAGGGGTCATACAGTACAAAGTGGATCAGTTGTTACAGAAGTACGAGTCTGTATTTTCTGAGGGTGTAGGCACACTTAAAGGCCACAAGGCTGATTTAAAAGTCGAGGAGAACTGTCAGCCTAGCTTTCACAAGCCATGCCAAGTCCCATATGCGCTGCGCCCCAAAGTGGAAGCAGAATTGACACGTTTAGAGAAAGAAGGTATTCTGTCTAAAGTAGAATACAGTGAATGGGCTACCCCGATTGTCCCAGTAGTGAAGTGAAATGGATCAGTGCACGTGTGCGGCGACTTCAAAGTTTCAGCCAATCCAGTACTTCTTGCCGAACAGTATCCTCTACCGCGTATCGAGGATATTTTTGCTAATTTGGCTGGGGGAAAGCATTTTAGCAAACTTGATCTACGCCAAGCTTATCATCAAATGGAAGTAACGGAGGAGTCTAAGAAATACCTCACGATTAATACACACAAGGGCCTGTTCCAATACAATCGGCTAGTTTTTGGCGTTACGTCAAGTCCAGCGATTTGGCAACGTGCCATAAACCAGGTATTACAGGGAATATCTGGCACCCAGTGCATCCTCGATGATATGATCGTCACGGGCGAAACTGATGAAGAGCATTTGGAGAATCTAGAGAACGTGCTCAAGCGACTGCAAGACGCGGGTCTGAAGGCCAACAAAGAGAAGTACGAGTTCTTCAAGGATATAGTTCAGTTCTGTGGGCATGAGATCGACAAAGAAGGCCTCCACAAAACACAAGAGAAGATTGAGGCAGTAGTTAACGCGCCTAGACCCGAGAATGTGTCGCAGCTTCGCTCATTCTTAGGACTCGTTAACTACTACAACCGCTTCCTGCCTAATGCGTCTACAGTTCTTCATCCACTTCACCAGCTGTTAGAGCAAAATAGCAAATGGCAGTGGACTGAACAGTGCAAGCAAGCCTTTACAGAGGCTAAGCGCATGATAACATCTGAGCAGGTGCTAATGCATTATGATCTGGCATTACAAGTTAGGCTTGCATGTGATGCTTCACCAACCGACATCGGTGCAGTTCTGTCACATGTCATGCCCGATGGCAGTGAAAGGCCAATAGCTTTTGCGTCCCGATCGTTGACCAGGACTGAGCGCAAGTACGCGCAGATTGACAAGGAAGCCTTATCAATTGTGTGGGGGGTGAAACGGTTCCATGTGTACCTCTATGGAAGGCAGTTCACGCTGGTAACAGATCACAAACCCCTTACTTCCATTTTCCACCCAGAGAAGGGAGTTCCTTCCATGACTGCTGCGCGCCTTCAACGCTATGCATTGTTCCTGACTGGTTTCGACTACAAGATAGAGTACAAGAGTACGACCAAACACTGCAATGCTGATGGGCTGTCTCGGCTTCCTCTTCAGCAGAAAGAGAGGGAGGAGACAGAAGTGGATTCGTCAGAGGTGTTCCACGCAACCCAGTTTGAGCCATTACCTGTAACCAGTGAAGCAGTTGCTAGAGAAACACGTCGTGATCCAGTGTTATCAAGGGTCTACAAGTCCATCGTGAAAGGATGGTCTGGTCGCGTAGATGGAGACAAGCCATACTACGAGCGGCGCAATGAGCTGACGGTTCACCAAGGTTGCATTTTATGGGGAATGAGAGTTGTAATCCCCAATAAGCTCCAAGGCAGAGTGTTGGAGGAGCTGCATGATGGGCATCTGGGTGTAGTAAAAATGAAAGCACTAGCGAGGAGCTACGTCTGGTGGCCTAATATCAGTGGCCAACTGGAAGAGCTAGCTAAAGCCTGCAGTGGGTGTCAGCTCAACCAGAAGATGCCCACTAAAGCACCACTGCATCCGTGGGAGTGGGCCACTGCACCGTGGCAGCACATACACATCGACTATGCCGGCCCATTCCAGAACTCAATGTTCTTAGTAGTTGTCGATGCGCACAGCAAGTGGCCGGAAGTGATCCCTATTAGTTCCACCACTTCAAGTACGACCATTGAAGTCCTACGTGATTTATTCGCCAGATTTGGAATTCCCAAACAGATTGTTAGCGACAACGGTTCACAGTTTGTTTCTGAGGAATTCCAGGCATTCGTCAGGTCCAATGGCATCCACCATATTACATCAGCACCATACCATCCGGCTACAAACGGTCTAGCTGAGAGGTCAGTACAAACCTTCAAGCAAGCGTTACGTTCCATGCATCAAAGCTCAAAGCCGGTGAAGGAGAAGTTGGCAAAGTTTCTCATAGCCTACAGGAACACTCCCCATTCAACTACCGCTGAGAGCCCAGCATAGTTACTCCTTGGGAGACCGTTACACACTCGCCTAGATTTGGTTAAACCCAACTTGAACTGAAAGATGGTTAACCAACAGCATCAGCAGAGCATCAAGGCTGCAAACGAGAAGAGTAGACAGCGTCGTCAGTTAGAGGTTGGTGACTCGGTGATGTCACGAGATTATCGAGGGGACCTGAAGTGGTGTTTCAGGGCTGATTGTCAAGAAGACAGGTCCACTAATGTACGAGGTGCAGGTGGCACCAGGAATTATTTGGCGTCGACATATCAACCAGCTGAGGCCGACAGCAGTTGAACCCGATCCTGTGGACGTCAGCGAACCAGAAGTGGTCAGCCTACCACCAGTGCCAATCCAACAGAGTGCACCACCCAGTGTGGTTGGTACAGTTCCAGAGGTGCTCATGGCAGATCAGCCGGAGATGGGTTCTGTTCCCACACCTGCAGCTACCGATCCTTCGGAAGCGATGCCAGCCAGTCCTATGGTCCGTGAGCAACGGTATCCCCAGAGAGTGCGCAAGGCACCACAGAGACTTGATCTCTGAACTGTTATTTGTTAGAGACAGTCGAGTATTGAACACTTTTTGTTGGTTTAGTTTGTTTCTAGATTGTGATTTAAGCATGTTTACAAGCCAGGGACTGATCAGTGTTTTTGTGTGGAGATGTTATGGTTCCCCTGTGCATCTACCATATATAGTAATTACATGCGCACGCATGGTAAAAATAAAAAGCGTGCTTCGAGTGAACCGCCATGTTGTTTGGAGTGTGTTCTAAAACCCCTTGTCAGTACATGACAGATGGAAAACTAAGGCTATGTTTGGATCCAAAGGACTTAAACCAAGTGATTCAGAGAGAACACTACCCTCTTCCAACCATAGAATATGTGGCAACACGTCTACATGGAGCGAAGCTGTTCACAAAACTAGATGTCAAAAACGGCATCTGGCATGTACAATTGGATGACAGCTCGTCCTACCTAACCACATTCAACACACCCTTTGGCAGATACCGGTGGAAACACATGCCTTTTGGGATCCGGTCAGCTCCAGAAGTATTCCAGCAAAGGATGCATGAGCTAATCGAAGGAGTGCCGCACGTGGAAGTCGTGGCCGACGATTTTGTTGTTGTTGGTTACAGAGAGACCCTGGAGAAAGCGATGCAAGACCATGACAAGACCCTGAAGGTGTTTCTTCAACTATGCCAGGAACGCAGACTCAAGCTGAACACTGAAAAGCTGAAACTGAGACAGACAGAAGTGTCCTTCATTGGCCATGTAGCGACAGGTGATGGCTTGCGAGTCGACCCGTCCAAAGTTAAAGCCATTCGTGATATGCCGCCCCCAACAGATAAGGCTGGAGTGCAGAGGCTGTTGGGCCTGGCCCAGTACCTCAGTAAATTTCTCCCCAACCTGTCTGACATGGCGAAACCATTACAAGAGCTGACACAGCAGGATACAGAGTGGTGTTGGGATGATGCAGAGAGCACTGCGTTTAGCCAATTGAAAGAAGCAGTCACTCGCACTCCAGTCCTCCGCTACTACAACCTAAGTGACAAAGTTACACTCCAATGTGATGCATCACAGTCGGGTTTAGGGGCAGCGCTTGTGCAGAAAGGACAGCCTGTGGCCTACGCATCCCAAGCTTTAACACCTGCAGAGACCCGTTACGCGCAGATCAAAAAAGAGCTGTTAGCTATCGTCTTCACGTGCAAAAGATTTGACACATACATCTACAGTACCGGCCGGAGGGATTGCAGCATGTCCACGTGTGTAAAATGCGTGTAATGCGCGTGTAATTTGAGTGGACACTGAGTGGGTATTGCGTGGGCACTGCGTGGACACTGCGTGTAATGTTCGTGTAAAAAATTGCGTGTAAAAATTGCTTGGTACTCATGGCATACGAGCGAGTTTTTGTTATTCATACACGCAAATTTGCCAAAAAGTCTCAGATATAGCGTGCAACACTGCGAAATGGCTGTACATGTTATTCGACAGAGTTAGAAACACGCAGCGATCGATGTGCTACGGAACGTGAAATCAAAACAACTCGTAATAAAATAGCGAATTTCCATGTTACTTCTTAACACTCAATTAATTATAAACGAACCTTAAAGTGCCTATGAAGCGAAATTTGTTTCTTGCTAATTTTAAAGTTTACCCCTAAAAACGCAAGAATCTCAAAATTTGAGGTGCGTGTGATTAAAATTGTTGATTTTACGAGCATTTGAAGTTGGGCTATTTTGCCTTTAAAAATGGTCAGGGGTCTGGGTCGTGATGTGACGTCATTTTGGGTACAAAAATGTGTTTGCGCTTAAGAATTATAGTGAAATAGTTGGAATACTTGTCCCCAAAATTACGTCAAAATGACGTCACAGCTATTGTCACGTGTCTTTTTGGCCGCGCGATTCAAATGCCATTTTTGAAGGCAAAATAGCCCAATTTCAAACGCTTGTATAATCGCCGATTTTAATCAAGAGCACCTCAAATTTTGGAATGTTGAGTTTTATGGATTAAACTTTAAAATTAGCGAGAAACAAATTTCGCTTCATAGGCACTTTAAGGATTGAAAGAAAGCATCTTACTCTTGTCGAGGGATAACCTAAAATTCTGCGCTACTATTTCAGGAAAACTGCTGTGAGAGTCCATTTCAGCACTCCGCAATGGTTTAAAAATTTTGCACCCTTCCGCGACAGTTTGAGCCGGAAGGGGTCATACAGTACAAAGTGGATCAGTTGTTACAGAAGTACGAGTCTGTATTTTCTGAGGGTGTAGGCACACTTAAAGGCCACAAGGCTGATTTAAAAGTCGAGGAGAACTGTCAGCCTAGCTTTCACAAGCCATGCCAAGTCCCATATGCGCTGCGCCCCAAAGTGGAAGCAGAATTGACACGTTTAGAGAAAGAAGGTATTCTGTCTAAAGTAGAATACAGTGAATGGGCTACCCCGATTGTCCCAGTAGTGAAGTGAAATGGATCAGTGCACGTGTGCGGCGACTTCAAAGTTTCAGCCAATCCAGTACTTCTTGCCGAACAGTATCCTCTACCGCGTATCGAGGATATTTTTGCTAATTTGGCTGGGGGAAAGCATTTTAGCAAACTTGATCTACGCCAAGCTTATCATCAAATGGAAGTAACGGAGGAGTCTAAGAAATACCTCACGATTAATACACACAAGGGCCTGTTCCAATACAATCGGCTAGTTTTTGGCGTTACGTCAAGTCCAGCGATTTGGCAACGTGCCATAAACCAGGTATTACAGGGAATATCTGGCACCCAGTGCATCCTCGATGATATGATCGTCACGGGCGAAACTGATGAAGAGCATTTGGAGAATCTAGAGAACGTGCTCAAGCGACTGCAAGACGCGGGTCTGAAGGCCAACAAAGAGAAGTACGAGTTCTTCAAGGATATAGTTCAGTTCTGTGGGCATGAGATCGACAAAGAAGGCCTCCACAAAACACAAGAGAAGATTGAGGCAGTAGTTAACGCGCCTAGACCCGAGAATGTGTCGCAGCTTCGCTCATTCTTAGGACTCGTTAACTACTACAACCGCTTCCTGCCTAATGCGTCTACAGTTCTTCATCCACTTCACCAGCTGTTAGAGCAAAATAGCAAATGGCAGTGGACTGAACAGTGCAAGCAAGCCTTTACAGAGGCTAAGCGCATGATAACATCTGAGCAGGTGCTAATGCATTATGATCTGGCATTACAAGTTAGGCTTGCATGTGATGCTTCACCAACCGACATCGGTGCAGTTCTGTCACATGTCATGCCCGATGGCAGTGAAAGGCCAATAGCTTTTGCGTCCCGATCGTTGACCAGGACTGAGCGCAAGTACGCGCAGATTGACAAGGAAGCCTTATCAATTGTGTGGGGGGTGAAACGGTTCCATGTGTACCTCTATGGAAGGCAGTTCACGCTGGTAACAGATCACAAACCCCTTACTTCCATTTTCCACCCAGAGAAGGGAGTTCCTTCCATGACTGCTGCGCGCCTTCAACGCTATGCATTGTTCCTGACTGGTTTCGACTACAAGATAGAGTACAAGAGTACGACCAAACACTGCAATGCTGATGGGCTGTCTCGGCTTCCTCTTCAGCAGAAAGAGAGGGAGGAGACAGAAGTGGATTCGTCAGAGGTGTTCCACGCAACCCAGTTTGAGCCATTACCTGTAACCAGTGAAGCAGTTGCTAGAGAAACACGTCGTGATCCAGTGTTATCAAGGGTCTACAAGTCCATCGTGAAAGGATGGTCTGGTCGCGTAGATGGAGACAAGCCATACTACGAGCGGCGCAATGAGCTGACGGTTCACCAAGGTTGCATTTTATGGGGAATGAGAGTTGTAATCCCCAATAAGCTCCAAGGCAGAGTGTTGGAGGAGCTGCATGATGGGCATCTGGGTGTAGTAAAAATGAAAGCACTAGCGAGGAGCTACGTCTGGTGGCCTAATATCAGTGGCCAACTGGAAGAGCTAGCTAAAGCCTGCAGTGGGTGTCAGCTCAACCAGAAGATGCCCACTAAAGCACCACTGCATCCGTGGGAGTGGGCCACTGCACCGTGGCAGCACATACACATCGACTATGCCGGCCCATTCCAGAACTCAATGTTCTTAGTAGTTGTCGATGCGCACAGCAAGTGGCCGGAAGTGATCCCTATTAGTTCCACCACTTCAAGTACGACCATTGAAGTCCTACGTGATTTATTCGCCAGATTTGGAATTCCCAAACAGATTGTTAGCGACAACGGTTCACAGTTTGTTTCTGAGGAATTCCAGGCATTCGTCAGGTCCAATGGCATCCACCATATTACATCAGCACCATACCATCCGGCTACAAACGGTCTAGCTGAGAGGTCAGTACAAACCTTCAAGCAAGCGTTACGTTCCATGCATCAAAGCTCAAAGCCGGTGAAGGAGAAGTTGGCAAAGTTTCTCATAGCCTACAGGAACACTCCCCATTCAACTACCGCTGAGAGCCCAGCATAGTTACTCCTTGGGAGACCGTTACACACTCGCCTAGATTTGGTTAAACCCAACTTGAACTGAAAGATGGTTAACCAACAGCATCAGCAGAGCATCAAGGCTGCAAACGAGAAGAGTAGACAGCGTCGTCAGTTAGAGGTTGGTGACTCGGTGATGTCACGAGATTATCGAGGGGACCTGAAGTGGTGTTTCAGGGCTGATTGTCAAGAAGACAGGTCCACTAATGTACGAGGTGCAGGTGGCACCAGGAATTATTTGGCGTCGACATATCAACCAGCTGAGGCCGACAGCAGTTGAACCCGATCCTGTGGACGTCAGCGAACCAGAAGTGGTCAGCCTACCACCAGTGCCAATCCAACAGAGTGCACCACCCAGTGTGGTTGGTACAGTTCCAGAGGTGCTCATGGCAGATCAGCCGGAGATGGGTTCTGTTCCCACACCTGCAGCTACCGATCCTTCGGAAGCGATGCCAGCCAGTCCTATGGTCCGTGAGCAACGGTATCCCCAGAGAGTGCGCAAGGCACCACAGAGACTTGATCTCTGAACTGTTATTTGTTAGAGACAGTCGAGTATTGAACACTTTTTGTTGGTTTAGTTTGTTTCTAGATTGTGATTTAAGCATGTTTACAAGCCAGGGACTGATCAGTGTTTTTGTGTGGAGATGTTATGGTTCCCCTGTGCATCTACCATATATAGTAATTACATGCGCACGCATGGTAAAAATAAAAAGCGTGCTTCGAGTGAACCGCCATGTTGTTTGGAGTGTGTTCTAAAACCCCTTGTCAGTACATGACAGATGGAAAACTAAGGCTATGTTTGGATCCAAAGGACTTAAACCAAGTGATTCAGAGAGAACACTACCCTCTTCCAACCATAGAATATGTGGCAACACGTCTACATGGAGCGAAGCTGTTCACAAAACTAGATGTCAAAAACGGCATCTGGCATGTACAATTGGATGACAGCTCGTCCTACCTAACCACATTCAACACACCCTTTGGCAGATACCGGTGGAAACACATGCCTTTTGGGATCCGGTCAGCTCCAGAAGTATTCCAGCAAAGGATGCATGAGCTAATCGAAGGAGTGCCGCACGTGGAAGTCGTGGCCGACGATTTTGTTGTTGTTGGTTACAGAGAGACCCTGGAGAAAGCGATGCAAGACCATGACAAGACCCTGAAGGTGTTTCTTCAACTATGCCAGGAACGCAGACTCAAGCTGAACACTGAAAAGCTGAAACTGAGACAGACAGAAGTGTCCTTCATTGGCCATGTAGCGACAGGTGATGGCTTGCGAGTCGACCCGTCCAAAGTTAAAGCCATTCGTGATATGCCGCCCCCAACAGATAAGGCTGGAGTGCAGAGGCTGTTGGGCCTGGCCCAGTACCTCAGTAAATTTCTCCCCAACCTGTCTGACATGGCGAAACCATTACAAGAGCTGACACAGCAGGATACAGAGTGGTGTTGGGATGATGCAGAGAGCACTGCGTTTAGCCAATTGAAAGAAGCAGTCACTCGCACTCCAGTCCTCCGCTACTACAACCTAAGTGACAAAGTTACACTCCAATGTGATGCATCACAGTCGGGTTTAGGGGCAGCGCTTGTGCAGAAAGGACAGCCTGTGGCCTACGCATCCCAAGCTTTAACACCTGCAGAGACCCGTTACGCGCAGATCAAAAAAGAGCTGTTAGCTATCGTCTTCACGTGCAAAAGATTTGACACATACATCTACAGTACCGGCCGGAGGGATTGCAGCATGTCCACGTGTGTAAAATGCGTGTAATGCGCGTGTAATTTGAGTGGACACTGAGTGGGTATTGCGTGGGCACTGCGTGGACACTGCGTGTAATGTTCGTGTAAAAAATTGCGTGTAAAAATTGCTTGGTACTCATGGCATACGAGCGAGTTTTTGTTATTCATACACGCAAATTTGCCAAAAAGTCTCAGATATAGCGTGCAACACTGCGAAATGGCTGTACATGTTATTCGACAGAGTTAGAAACACGCAGCGATCGATGTGCTACGGAACGTGAAATCAAAACAACTCGTAATAAAATAGCGAATTTCCATGTTACTTCTTAACACTCAATTAATTATAAACGAACCTTAAAGTGCCTATGAAGCGAAATTTGTTTCTTGCTAATTTTAAAGTTTACCCCTAAAAACGCAAGAATCTCAAAATTTGAGGTGCGTGTGATTAAAATTGTTGATTTTACGAGCATTTGAAGTTGGGCTATTTTGCCTTTAAAAATGGTCAGGGGTCTGGGTCGTGATGTGACGTCATTTTGGGTACAAAAATGTGTTTGCGCTTAAGAATTATAGTGAAATAGTTGGAATACTTGTCCCCAAAATTACGTCAAAATGACGTCACAGCTATTGTCACGTGTCTTTTTGGCCGCGCGATTCAAATGCCATTTTTGAAGGCAAAATAGCCCAATTTCAAACGCTTGTATAATCGCCGATTTTAATCAAGAGCACCTCAAATTTTGGAATGTTGAGTTTTATGGATTAAACTTTAAAATTAGCGAGAAACAAATTTCGCTTCATAGGCACTTTAAGGATTGAAAGAAAGCATCTTACTCTTGTCGAGGGATAACCTAAAATTCTGCGCTACTATTTCAGGAAAACTGCTGTGAGAGTCCATTTCAGCACTCCGCAATGGTTTAAAAATTTTGCACCCTTCCGCGACAGTTTGAGCGAAATTTCGAGCGAAAGTTCGAGCAAAAATTTTGCGGCACTCCACCAGGGTTTTTAATAAATTTTATAATAGCCGTATGAGCTAACTAAAGTGGCGGAAAACTGATGAAATTTTATAAAAAGAGGTAAATTCTGACAAAGTAGGCGGCGGTTTTCGCCGGTTGCCGGCTTCTCATGAAACCCCTGCTCCACTATAGCTCGAGCGAAATTCTGCGACATTCTGCAATAGTTCGAGCAAAAATTTTGCGGCACTCCGCTATAGATCGAGTGAAATTCTTTTCGCTTGCTGTAAATGATACATTTATCTTGTTTCATTTTATCTCCCCCACATCATAAACATCTCATTCTTCCACAACAGCGTGTGCTATTTTTGTCACCCGACCAGGGCATTGCGTGGGCATTGCGTGTAAAGTGAGTGTAAGGTCCGTGTAAACTGCGTGTACTGCACGCACATTACACGCGTGTAATGCTGCAATCCCTCCGGCCGGTACTGTATGGCAGAGATGTGATCACAGTTGAAACAGATCACAAGGCCCTCGAGGCCATTGTGCGCAAAGCCCTTAACTCAGCACCCCAACGTCTTCAGCATATGCTACTTCGGCTTCATAGATACACCCTTGAGATCAGATACAAGAAAGGCAAGAAAATGTTTCTCGCTGACACGCTTAGCAGAGCGTTCCCACCTAACGAGGAAGTGTCAGAGTTTATCCATGAGCTGGAGATTGATCACAAGGCACTGCTTCCTGTCAGTGATGCCCAATGGCATCAAATTGAGAAGGCATCAGCAGATGATCCTGTTCTCCAGGAACTGCAGTCGACCATACAGCGCGGTTGGCCCTTGAACAGAGCTGAGATTTCCCAGTGCCTGTGTCCATATTTCGACATATGAGATGAACTCACTGTACAGGGTGCATTGGTGTTCAAAGGGCAACAACTGGTCATGCCGGCTTCACTTCGAAAGGAGTTACTCGTAGCGACCCATGCATCTCATATTAGAGTTGACGCTTACATCCGACGAGCATGTAATAGCCTCTATTGGCCACGAATGACAACCAAGTTCAAAGAATATATCGCAAAGTGCGATATCTGCATGGCACACCACAGTGAGCAAAGCGGGGAACCAATTCAGCAACACAACTTTGCAGCAAGACCCTGGTCTAAAGTAGCCATTGATCTCTGTGATCTAGATAGGCACACACTCTACTAATCATATACAGACAATCTTGGTTGATTAACTAATTCATGTTTTATTAGTGCTCGCAAAACCTCGTGCATCAAGCTGCGAGTCTCTTGTTACAAATCAAAACCAGATCATGTGTCCAAAAGGGGATCTTGTTACAGGCGGCCGCTTAATAAAATAAAAATTTGCATGGCCTATGCCAGCTGTAGTATTCCAGTATACTTTGTAAAGTGGACTTTGCACAAGGAGAGGGGACTGGTAATGGTTGGGTTTGTCTATCAAAATGGCATATTTTCGTAATGATGCTTGGTAAAAGGATATCGCACTAAAGGGCAATTCGAAGAAATATGTCGCTCAATTGTTCAAACAAGATGGAGAGGGAGAGGGCTTTTCTAATATCTATATTACACAACAACTGGTATCTTCACCAGGAGTCCTTGTGCACAGGAGTCATTGTATTCTTTTGAGCAAAAATGTTTCTTTATGAATAAAGAAGTAACTTACCAGAGCTACTTCTACTACTGCTACCAGTATGATTCTTGCACAAGGAGCAGCTCATGAAGTTGTCACTTGGTTTGCTCTCTATGTCCTTGAAATAGTAAATTGTGAAATGATATTTGCATTATTATTATTAAGTAAGGGAAAACATGCATATTTGTCATGATTACATACTCTCTTACATGACTGGCACAGAAGATGAGGTTCTGAAAGATTTTTAGGGAACAGCTATCTACTTAATTAGCCAATTCAGACAGATACAGCTCAATCTCATGCCTTGAGTCTCTGTCCCTCATAGTTTGCACAAACTTGAAGGAATGAGTGACTCTTGAAAGACCCTTTGCATTTCCAACTTTTCTTTGTATTTTTAAACAACACAAATAATGGAAAGTAAAACTGAAGTCCAACATGTTGCTGAACTTTAGTTATGTGAAATTGAAAATTCCATAATTTCAGACTTCAAGACCAGGACTTTCCAAATTCCAGAGTTGCTGGTTTACCAACCACTCAGGTCAAGGCAAATAACGATTCTGGGTACAAAATTGGTTGGAGATGTTCCTGGTATGGCTCTTTTTCACACATTTGAAACTAAACTCTTTCAACATGTGCTTGTCTCTAAGGTACACCAATGTAGAAAGATGTAGTTGCCCACAAAGGTTTCCACGCTATACCATCACTGCATTGAGATAATTTTCAGTAAAGTTTCTAAGCATTTATGCCAGTATGCCTTGCAGTTTTAGCAGTGACATGCTTGCAACAAGTCAAATAACCCAAATCATATCCGAGCTCCCAGCATGGGTTTATAGATTCCCACCTGGGGCTCCAGACTTTTTCTGTGCAATTGAAGGGTGTTCCGCAAAAGGGGCGTGTATTGCTTTTTTGCCTTAAAATCCAAATCTTTCTAAACTCACTCTACTTTGGCATACAGACTGGTTATGATGTCAGAAATAAAGTTCTGTACCTATTTTGCGATTAAAAAGCTACAGTACCGCCCAAAAGTAAGTTGCCAGTCACGTTGCGTTTCCTGCGCGACGCGATTCCCGTCGCGCGCTACGCGAGAGACTCACTGAAGCGAAAATTTTTGGCATAAATTTCGGATGATTTTACAACGCTAAATCAATTAATTTCACGTAGCGCTTTACGAATGCAGCTATTGTGTCAATCGAATACATGTCGTTCCCTTCTATGCAAATACAGACAGCATAATGGCGTTCATCACGAATTGAAATGGTTGTGTTTTCTGAATTTGTTAGGAAAATTAAGTGCTAGTTCGCCACAAGCAAATGGCCATTGGCAACTGTTTGCTGTATTTTGCTTTCAGATCACAAAACGATGCAGGCTAAAATTTGCATAAAACCGCAAAAACTACTGGCTGTGTAACCTGAAACCTTCCACTCAGTAAACATGGCACAACACTCATTAATCATTACTCGCTTGAGAAGCCGTGGAAAACCTGAAGCAGAACGGACTTTACTGCATTTCCTTCTTTTTGAACGAATAATCTTATCATGTAGCAATTGGAAGTTCATCTGGCTGATGAAGTTTGAGTCGTTAATTAAGACTTCATCAGCGTATGTGAAATGTTTATTTGACACGCCGGCACTCAAATCACATATTTTCTAGTTTGCAAGCCCGAAAAACATTTTCCTGGGCATATCTTTGTAAGGTTGTGCTCCAGGAGAGTGTGTCCGCGTAAAAAGATTTGCTGAAGAGTACAGTAGTTCAGAAGCCTCGCACGTGCTGAGCTTACTTTGGTTGATTGATCGATGAAGAGAACGATAAGCTTATCTCACGGCTCGATCTTATCATGTAGAATTTGAGATTCATCTGGCCATGGCGAAGTTTGTTATTCAACAAGCAGGCACTCAATCGTATGTTTTCTACTTCGAAAGACCTAAAAACATTTTCCTGGGCATATCTTTGTAAAGTTGCGCTACAGTAGCGTTTGTCCGCGTAAAAAGAGTTGCTGAAAAAAGCGTCGCACGTGCGGTCTATCGATCAATCGAAAAGAACAAACAGCTTATCTCCCAGCTCGTTTACCCCTCAATCGCTGTGCCAACTCTATGTTTTGAGCTTTTTTGAGGTACATAAACGAATATTACCATATACCTATTTGCGTTTGGTAATAATCTGCATTAAACTTAGAGTACCCTCGATAAAGACACTCACAAAACAATTTTACATGCTTCGCTCCGTCAAAACCATGCATACGAAAAGAAACATCCCAAGTGTGTCAACAATATTTTTCGATTTTCAAACGGCTAACTAAAGTTGTCAAGAATCAAATGAATAGAAAGCTTTAACAGAAGTTAAGCATCAGTCACGAACGAGCCGAAATTATCGGCGGTTTGATGTTCAGTTTAGGAAGAAGCTTGAATTCGAGGGAAGCGAATTAATTAGATAGTTGCCGCACTCACTGCGGTAGAATTCCTCTGTACAGTATGTCTCCACTTCGAAAGACCGAAAACGGAAAACCATGTTCATGTGCATCATACTGTGTATATAGTTTTCTTAAGTTAATCATGTCGAGCTCAACCTAGCCAAGTTTCGCCGAAAAAACGGTTTGACACAAAATGTTTAAGCTTAGCACGTGCTGCCGTTCTCCGGCGATCGATCGATCACACATATTCATTTCTTCTTAGCGGTCTTTTGCGAACACTGGAAATCGACTATTGAAATCGGCTATTGTTACTTTACAATGGGCATCTTAAATCGCGCGAGAGCTTCAAGCCAATTTACTTACAGTTTCTACAACATCGCTCGCGACGTGATTCGCGCAGCGCGCAACGCGAATCACGTAGCGCGCGACGCAATTCGCGTCGCGCGCGAGGGTGGCAACTTACTTTTGGGCGGTACTGTAGTATCCGAAGGATTAGCTTATGACTTTTCCCCAAAACTCAAGAAACAGAAACAAAAGGATCAGATGCATGATTGATTTCTTTTGTTTGAATTGTTCCAGTTGTAGGCAAAAGTCATAAGCTAATCCTTCAGATCTTAGCTTTTTAATTGCAAAATAAGTACCAGAACTTCATTTTTGACATCATAACCAGTCTGTATGCCAAAGTAGAGTAAGTTTAGAGAGATTTGGATTTTAAGGCAAAAAAGCGATATACGCCCCTTTTGTGGAATACCCTTCAATTAGACCAGTAACAAACTAAACTACTGTATTCTGTCATGGGTTACATAAATTATGACAAGTTATAATAAACTAATGTTTACATACAGACAGTCCTTAGCTTTTAAGAAGATTCTCCTGGAACACCAACTTTCCCAAGAATCACAGGATGCAGTACACAACAAAGTCTCACCTTGTTAATTCCAAAATATGTTTACTGTGTACGATAAAGATTATCAAAATGAAATCCTTCTGATTTGTGAACGTTTTCTGCTTTCATATCCTTCTATATCCCCCGATCTTGTCTCTCTCTGGTACGGTTTCTGCCATGTTTACTTGCATATACCTCGGTCCAAAGTACTGTGGGCTCGCATGGTTACAAAAGGTTGACTTACAGTACAAGAAGAGTAAAGGGAGGAAACCGATTTAGGCTCAAGTTTTCCATTTCCTGGAACTAACATGGAATTCAATGAAAAGGCCTCATTTTTTGTATATGGTTTGCTATTTTCACTTTTTAGCCAAATTAAACAAGAAGTCTGTTGAAACGGTCAGAAAACTAACATTTTCGGAAAAGGAGATTTACGGCCTCATCACACCACTTTCGTTCAATGTACACCGCAATAACTGGTGACGGAAATGACGTTGAATCTGCGATGTGCGCATAATCTGAAGTTATTTTGATTGCCAGGGGAAGATGTGTAGTGTCGAAGCGTGAGAATTGTTCTGATTAGTTAGCTATTGTTCGAAGTGTATAAATGGTAGCATTAGTGTGCTGTGACCTCGAAGAATATACAAGTTGGAAGTATTCGCTGGCGGTCTAATCTAGCTCTATTTGTGTTTCAGGGTTCTACAGTTAGCGACGAGGATCGTTCTACTTCGTTCCAAAGGCAAACGTCCCGTTTTAGAGGCACATGTTTCTACCGATTGCACAGGAAATCAGTGAAACTTTTGATCAGTTTATATTTGTCTGTCGGCTTCGTCAGCATGCGGTTAGCTGTGACTTCGGTGCCCGGGCTTCGGTGATAGAGAAGACCACTCTATTTGAGATCAAGTCATAGACAAGCGTTAAATATTTGACCCATATGCATTGGACATTTATAGAAAAGGAGGAGACTTTGATACTTGCTGAGAATTGTTGATGCGTGAGAATTGGTCTAATTATTAGTTAGCTTTAATTTGTTTGAAGGGTCTGTGCTGTGACCTTGTTGGCTGTCTAGTCAGTCTAGCTCTATTTGTGTTCCCCTAGTGGGCGGTTTCGAATTTTCTTTTCTTTTTTTTTTTGCCTCTGGTGGGTTTTACTTGAGCGGAGCTGGCCTTTTGAGAGATAAACTTGCCATGTTTTAATCCTTCCGCAACGGAGGATTAATAACGGTTAATTACTCTCCCGTTTCCGGTCACTGCCCACTTCCATCACCAGTTATTGCGGTTCACATCGAACTAGTCACGTGATGCTTACTTGGCACTTCATGCCTCGTTCGGAAAGCTTCGCTTTCCGATTTCCGAAGTTTATTCGTTGCCCTTCGGGCAAAGATCATTACGCCCGCGGCCAGCGTCAGTTGACGCGGTATATACAGTAAACATGGCGGGAAGCCGTACGAGAGAGACAAGATCGGGAGATATAGAAGGATATGGAAGAAGAAAACGTTCACAAATCAGAAGGATTTCATTTCGACAATCTTTATCGTACAAAGTAAACATATTTAGGAATTAACAAGGTGAGACTTTGTCGTGTACGATCGAACAGAACTCCTCTGCACCCTGTGAAGATCTCAACTTAGCAAAAAGGTGAGAGATTCTTAATCACAACTTACGCGTTGAATTGCCTCGAGAAGAAGCGATTTAATAGTATAGAAACGATACTAAAACTGTGGACTTTTTTCCAAAACAAAGCTATTTAGCTGCAAGACCTGATAACTTACGGTCAGACTTCAAAGGTACAAGTGAATGAAAACCAGTAAGCCTTTACTAATTTTTAGCACCGGTGCTGTATTAACAAGAATTCAAAATGTAACACTTGAATTCACCGCGGCGTGCCAATAAAGAACTTTTTATAGATCAGAACAACACTAAAAACAGCTTGTGAAGTATTCAAATGAACTAAACTACTTTACAGCACTAAAGTTTCCCCTTTTCAATCCTACTTACCTCGCTCAATTTGTCGGATTCTAAACTCTGCGCCGATGGCGATGCCATGTCCCTCAGTTCCGATGTCGGAACACTCGTCGATGTCAAAGTGTTATCCCACTATAAAGGGGATTTTGAGCTTAAACGGATGACAACTCAAACCTTATTTTTCTCTACATCTTTGACCACTTCTGATGTCGAAAACGAAGAAACAAACGAGATTCTTCTGGGCCAAACAAATTCATTCAGAGTGACTCTTGTCCCGCGTTTCTTGCCACATTTCCCAGGAGGCGATGTGCTTGTTGTTTTTCTTAGCTCAAATCTGATTGGCTCAGGAAATTCTTGGTTGCAAAGGGCGCGAAAATACCGCAGGCCAAATTTCTTTTCTGTTTGAATGAGTGACTTCCCACACGTTCCCAAAAAGCCATTCACCTGATGGTTCCTAAAACGTTTTTTGTATATCGTTAAATGATTTAATATAATAAGCTCACAGAGTAACAAAAAACTCGTCTCCTTTGTGTTCTCTAAGTGAACACCTTTTCTCTGAAGGGACTTTTCCCCTATTTTTGCGTTTTCGTTTGACCTAGCCTCCCAAGCAGTCGTTTATAGGGGACTCCTAACTGAGGGTCGCAAAATTTGGTAGCAAAACGGAAAATCTCGACATATCGACCCAGCAGCAGCTGGAGTTGGAATTGCCCGTCTTGCTTGCTTCAGATTAAGAGAGTGAGCTAAACGGTAAGTAGTTTCATTAAATTAACGATAAAATAGGCTGCATGTTTGTTTTCATTTGCTATGTCGACGCAGCAGGCTAGCAGGTGTGACAGGTTTAGCACCTGGTCGGAGTGGACTCTGGAATTTTGTAATTTCTTTCATAATTAAAGCCAAATGCCCGGGGGGGGGCAAAAAAAATTAATGCAGGGAGGCTCCGCCCCAAGGTCCGACCCCTTACCCTTTTATATACCATTTTTGACAGAAAAGGTACCCCCTTTCCATTGACAAATGGTACCCCTTTCCTATACCTTCCATTGGAACAGTACAGCCATAAGGTATGTGTGTTAAATACCTAAGGCCCGTTTCAAACGTCGAACACACATGTAAGGTGAGTGTTCTGGCGCATCGCACACTCACAACAGCCATACCCTATCCACCCTCGTCGCTTCGCTCCTCGGTGGATGGGGTATGGTTGTTGCTCCTGTGCTCAGCGACCAGAACCCTCACCTTACATGTGTGTGTTGCATGTTCTTTTTTGTTTCAGCGCGCCCAAAACAAACTTTTTTCCTTTATATATCCGGGTTCCAAACAACCTTGATACCTTATTGCGCCACACCACCCCCCATTAGAGAAAAGCATGAGAAGGGTACACGCACGAATGGCCCTAGCACGAGTGCAGGAAGAAGTCCTCAACGAGTTCAGCCAAGCCGGGCTGCCCGCACAAGCCGAGGAGCAAGTCATGGAAGCTCCTGCTGAAAAGCTAATTCAATATATGCCTCCAGAAAATCAAAATCACATTTATAAATCTGTTGTTGATTTAAGAAATAAAAATTTGAAAGCAAAAGATAAGAAATGGAAGAAAGTTCATAAAGAAATAAAAAAGAAATCTAAAGAAATTAAAAAGAAATTGCTAGTGGCAGGAGAGGCTTTTGATAAAAATTATATGTTTTTTGTTTCCCCACCGAGACATAGTCGTAAACGAACAAACCTTTCATTAGTAAGAGAACTTATTGAAACAGGCCAGTTGGTAAAACTTGATAAGGTTAATAAAAAATACGTTGAAAAATACGCTGAAACAAACCACATAATAAAAATTGCTCTGGGCTAACAAAATGAAAAAGAGACATATATTAAAATGCCAAGAGTTCGAGGACTTTTTAGAGAGAGGGGGTTATGTGTAAGAGGGTTTAGAAGGTTTTCTTTTCGCTCTATTAATGTATTGGCTTACAACAGGTTTGGCTATATTTATAGGTGGAATAGAAATTAGTCATTTAGATGAAAGAACGAAGCAGGTTTTGAAACAAAAATTTGAGGAGAGTTTTGTTCCTTTGGAACCTCAATAGAAAATATATTAGAGAATGGTAATGAAATGGTATCAATGGAGTACATTGTTATTAAAATGAGAGAGCGAAAAGCTCTGGGATGGGATATGGTTAATCAAGTTATCCGTGAAGCCCCCGTGTATGAGAGAAGGGAACGAATTACAAGAATATTAGTTTCAAGTAAATATAACCCCTGCGCCTTAAGGGGAAAAATTAAATCACGTGACCAGTACTTTTTACACCAAATACTGAACGCGATGGCTAAGCTTAGCTTAAGCATAGGCTTATCATGAGGAGTTTAGAGCAAGAGGTATTGTTTTGGCTTTAGGGTTAAAGATCTGAGGATTGGAGTAAGGCTAGATTGGTGGGTTAGGTTATGTTAGGGTTAGGGTTAGAATTAGGGTTAGGATTGGGGCTAGGTTAGGGCTAGGGCTAGGGTTGGGCTTAGGTTAGGGTTGGGGTTAGGATTTGGGTTAGTTTTAGGGATATGTTTAGTGTTAGGGTAAAAATATACAGTGTTCTTGCTTCCACACTTCCCTTGCTACAGCACCAAGCTCTTGAGGCCTGTTGCAGGTACCCACCCCCTCCAACTCTCCGTCGTTTGCTTAGAATTTCACAAGCTTTTGCAGAAATACTATTTTCAGTGACTTCTTCTAGTTTGCGGCGTCCACAGTTTGAAAAAGTAAAATGAGCTAAAAAGAGTATTTTTTGTTAACTCTTTCTTGTCCGGCTCTGCAATTTACCGGTCGCTGAAGACCGGTGCTTTGAAAACCTGTAACTTTTCCAAATCCCGGACTATGTTTGAAATGAGCCATTATTATTGCCAAACACTGAGTTTCTTAGACTTTATCCCTCCACAAACGTATTAAAAGTACCGATTTTCCTTGAATATGACTGTTTATTCTTTTGCAAAACCAAAAACCGCTCTGGGACAACACATAAAATAAGCAACTTTGTTTTGAAGTTTTGAAGACAAAAAATCCCTCTTCAAGCTAAAAGTCTACTTTGGCAGTAAACTTCCACTCAACTTCTTGCGATCTGTTTCAATTTTCCCGCACAATTCCTTAGCCCGACCTGGGTAACGCTATTTGATTTCAGTTGCTCTCACTGGTCTGACATGTTCGCATTTGTGACCCAAAGGAATTCTGGGATATACTTGGATAACTGCCGCGGGTTAGTCCGCCAATTTCCATTTCAGATTTTTTTTAGAACCGTGTCGAGCCACCCGGTCCTGCTGGCAAACTATTGCACCGATTGAATTATTTACAAGTCAAAACTCGCCAAAATTGCCATGCCAGCTCCCGGAATCTACTCACAGAATGGCCAGAGACACAACTTCACTTCGTGAATCACCATAACTCGATCGAAACCTTTCGGCGGCTCACTTGGTGTGAAATTGCTTCCCACTTCTGTCTTCTTTCGGAGGATTGCCTCTACCCACCAACCCAGCTTTATGATGCCAGGCAGAGGGCTTCTGAGGTGGAAAATGGCTCGAAAAACACACTTATAAATTAAATACGTACCGAGTTGTAGCTGAGTGATCGTTTACAAATAAACGACAGCTAGCGTGACAAGCGTGACATGAAAGATAGAGCCATCGATGTTGTGGATCAGCGAGATCACCGTGGTAACCCGTTACATGGAATAACTAGATCGATTTGACCTCAAACCCTCGAAAATTACAGAAAAACACGTACAAAAGGGCGGGACAAGAACGAGTTAAACGGACTTTGTGACTTATGCCCAAAAAAAGGAGAAAAAAACATTACATTGAACCACTTTGGTTTGAAGCCGAAGACTATGAAAAAATTTTTTTGAAATTTTGGTGAAGGCTTAAAGGTTTTACTTGTTTTGATAGCCTTCAAAATATTTTTGTGAAGCGGCGGCGACGGCGTTACACAAAGCTGGTTTTTTTTTATCCCACAGCTTTTACATTTCGCCATTACAATTTTCCTTCCATTTGTTGTTATTTTAAATTTTATTGTGTGCCGAACATTTGGGGTTTTCTTTTTTTCCTTCACACAGTAAAGATCCTCCATTCGATCTTTTGGGGGGTTTGTTGTATATTTAATTTATTTTAAAATACTGTCATCTGTCTGACTCTTTACCCGAAGAATTCGCATATGAGACGGACGGGTGGGAAATAAATTAAAAATCGAGTTCCTCATGAGAGGTTCTGGTGGCTACCAGTTTTGCCATTTTTTTTCTGCATCTTTCATTGCTTCCTCAAATTCAAAGGTAATTTTTCTTACTTCTTTTTGCCAAACAGGCGTTGAAAGCTCTATAAAAACAGCCAATAACATGGAACAGAGCAATCATTCTGTCCCAGAAGATGTAATTTATTCACATCGGTTGTTTATTTAATTTACATTTTTCACGAGACTTAGATAAAATCTCACTTTTTTTCCCTCAAATTTTAGTTCAAAGCTGCGCTT
>JAEMWC010001000.1:125000-182500 GCA_016490735.1 Pachyseris speciosa | reverse complement strand
TCTCAAGCAATGAAGGAGGCACTGGGAATGCAACCAAATAGCGAGTTTCCATTCCAGCTTTCAGCTGTTTCAGGGCGCCCGCCGCAGACAATCCCAGCGGTCGATTTCACAGAAAAAATTCAATCTCAGATTGGCGAAACGCTGTACAATTTGCAAAAAATTTATGTCACACCCACAGACTTTTTCACAACACAATACAGGCAGATTTTTAAAGACACACAGATTACATTCAGAACATCAAAAGTTGCCAGAAAATGGCTTGGCGGCCCACACATAGGGTTTTGGCCACAAGAGCTTAACTTTGCAATTTGGTGTGCAACAACAGGTTGCGGGGTTTCCAGGGATATTTTGACCGGCGACGTTTTGGGTAATGCTACAGGTTCAAACCAGCTTCGCTCCTTTAATCTCTTTCATGTTTATTTCACGACAAAGAGAATTCTTTTCGAAATGGGGGCCCAATTTCAACCAAAAAGACAACAAATACGACGAGGCTTCATTCAGAAGGATTTGCGCAGAATTCGGTGTTGATCCGAGCTCAGACTTTCGTTTCACCCACGGCCAAAACCACGGCCTCGGATATGTATTTATTCTCTACGACAACGGAGACTTTGCACAAAAGCTCTTGCAGTACCCGACGCCCCTTTCCAATCCTTCTAACCAAAGGTTTGCGGATGAGGGCGGCACAGGCGACGCCGGCAACAAGCTTCATTTCATCAGAAACGATCAGGGTGCGGACAAACAGTTTGAGTATTTTGTGCCAGACGCCGCGCACGGTCTTACCCGGGCCGGGTTGGCGCGTCTGAACCAGTCAATCGAGGCTTTTGTGTACTGCATTCTTGGTGCGCAGGTAAACTTCAGAAGTAGCATTCTTAGAAATGGAGGCAGAGCCAAGGAGGCGCAAAGAGAATTTCTTGTTCTTCTGGAGGACGCGATCCGAACACCAGACATTTCAAAGAGCGTCCAGCGCTATCAGCTGGCGGTGGATGAGGCAAAGGTTCGTTTGGACATGGCAGTGGCGCCGGGGACCTGGCTGATGCCTTCGCGGATGGTTTTGAATACAGGACGCGTGGTGGGCTACAACAACAAGCTCAAGCAAGCCGAGCCGGGGATGAGACTTGGCGTAAACAATGATGTTAACCAGGGCACAATGATCAATGATGTTAACCAGGGCACACAATCGGCCCTTCATTTGATGGCGAGTGGGCCTTCAAAGATTAACCCCTCGAACAGCCACCCGTCAAACCCAATCCACAATGCAGCAGCTCCAGTAAAAACCAACACCAAAGACAGATTACAAATACCAATTCCACAGGCCCAGCCGAAGGCAAATGATGGCGCAAAAAATTCAACTCCCGCCTCGGAGCGGGAAAATGAACCAATTCCGCCGGCAGGTTCAGGAAACGAAAGCTCATGATGTGAACAAAATAATTGTCTTTGTTGGGGCTGTTATGATTGCTGCTGGGGTGCTGTTCTTTTCACGGCGCTGAGACTATCGGTTTTTCTTAAAATACCTCTCCACCAGAAAGGCAACCACGGCCAAAATGTGCTCAGCCAGAAAACCGATGGCCTGGCCGGCTGTTTTGAAAAGGAAAGAAACGATCGAGCCGATAAGGCCGGGCAAAAGTGAAGCGGTTTTTTTGCCAATTTTTTTCAGGCCGTTTCCCAGCCCTCTCCCGAGGGCTTTCAAGGCGCCAATTACAGCGCCAATCGTAACACCAGCTGCGAGAACAATCGCCGTCACGGTCACACCATATTTTTTGAAAATGTCTTTGATCCTCTCACGAAGAGGCCTCTCTCGTTCAATCGCCTCAATCTGTCTTGTTAATGGTCCGATCTCTTCTTCACGCTCTGCTACTCGAGCTTCTGCTGCAGTTTTTTCAGAAGATGTGGCATTTTCATCGTTGATAATCACTCTGTCTTCCTCATTTTGTCGCTCCAGTTCTGCTTTTCGTGCTTTCAGTTCGTTGAGAGCTTCTGTATCAATTTTTTCTTGAAGTTCCGATATGGTTTGATTCAATCTGGCATTTTCTTCTGTGAGTTTCCGAATGTCTTCTTTCAATTTTGGCGCCTGTTCTGCTGCTTTGTTGGATTCTCCCAGTTGCTTTCTTTTTACTTGGTGTTCTTTTTCAAGAGCTTTTTTCTGGTTTTTCAGTTTTTGAATTTCTTCTGTATCCAAATTACCATGTTTTTCTTCAAGAGCGTCCCTCCGCTCATCAATTTGTCTCATTTGGTTTCTGATTTTATCCATGTCATCTTTGACTTTTCCACGCGCATTTGCCGCAGATACAGCTTGTTTCAGTTGTTTTTCTCTTTCAGCCGTTTGTTGTTCAACGTCTTCGCGCATTTCATAAATTGACTTTCCAAGTGCAGTTTGTATTTCTTTAGAGAGTTTTGGATTCAGCTGTTGTTCACGCGTCCCCCTTTTTGTTGTGAACAAGTCGTATGACTTTTTGCCAGCGCCAAACATTTTTACTCGAAGCCTACCATTTGGGCCGTAAGATACTTCAAAATCGGTTGCACTTATGTTTGGAAATAAATTTTTTGCAGAAATCCAAGCAAGTTCACTCGAGACTTGCGTGCCGCCAAAAGACGTCTCATCAAGAGATGTGTCTGGCAGCCCGCTTTTTTCATGCGGCGACGTTGACAAACTTGTCAAGTCAATAACTTCACCATCATTAAATGGTGTGGACGCCGAGCCCGGAATGAAAGGGTTTGTTTCGTCTTGGTTTTCTTGATTGTCGTCGCCGTCGTCATTATGCAACGACTCAGGATCATAAGCGGGGTTTTCGAAACCGCCTCGCTCTGCCATTACGTATAGCTTTCTTTGAAATTTATTTTCAATTAAACTTTTTCGTTCCGCTGGTTATACTTATGGCCGCTGTGCAAGCAAACCTTTGGCCAACCCACCAAGAGAAAAATGATGGTGCAATGAAAGCCGAGCGCACCGTCAAGCGCATCGCATTTGATCGAAGCGAAGCCAGCCCCGGAGAAACTCTTTATGTTACAGTTCCCAAGCTGAATGAGCACGAAGTCCTCGTGCCCGGCTCCCTCGCGCTTGTTTTTAACATCGACCTGGCCGGAGGGCACGCCAACGACTTCCTCGTGCAAAACGTCACTCGAGCGCTGATCGACAAGCAGGTTGTTAAGTACGGGGGCACCATACTGCAGGAAACAGTAGCATATGACATTTTCAAGATCTGGAAAGACCTTTTCCTCCCGCAGGAGGAGCGGGACAACATGCTGCTCGAGGGCATTCAGAGTAATGACCTCAACAGGATCCGCTCGGGAGCGGAGGACAAGAAAACCTCGCGAGTCGCCTTGGAAAACAAGCTGGAAAAGGTTTTCGGTAAAAAATACCGAATCAGGCTGGACCACCAGATTCTCACCGACCATGGAGTTTTTTTATCCCCAAGCTCTTCACAATGACCTTGTGTTCGAGCTAACCCTTGCGGCAGCAAAACAGGTTGTGAGGGGTTCGGACGCCACGAAACTTGTCTACAAGCTGAAAAACATCCAGCTCGAGTACGAAATGATCCGAAGTAAAACTCTGGCTGACGCGGCGCGCAGCGCTTATTCCGCCAAGGAATTCTTTTATGACCACATTGTGCGGGAAAAAATGGTGACCTTTAACAGAGCCACAGACACCAGACTCAACATAAAAGTAACCCCGCAGAGAAGATCTCTGAAAGGCCTTCTTCTCCTCTTTGTTGAGCCTTACACCGCTGGCGCAAGGGACTCAGAAAATTATTTCAACCCCGACCTGACAAAAGTCAGTATCACGGTCAACGGCTCTCCAAACATGGTTTTTAACAACGGGATTGAAGGCAAGGATATGTGGGAGGAAGCCAGCCGCTTCTTTGGCGGCCCATGTCCCGCTTCAAGGCGGGGAGGTAAATCGGCAGGGCAGAGCCACATGAGTGTATCGAAGTTTTATGACAACAGGTTCGGGTTGTTGATCGATTTGCGCTCCATGTCGGATCAAGCGATGCACGGCAGCGCGCGCGGCACACCCCTCGTGAACAGCAAAGACGGGATTCAGCTTGAACTCGAGCGGGACACCGGAGGCTCGGGCACTGTGAACTGTCATATTTTCGTTATCAGCGATTCGCAATTGGAATCTGTGCAATACTAATATATCCACCCAAAGGCAACATGAACCCGGATAACATTCCGTTCAACGCTCTCATTGTTGGGCCGACAAATTCAGGCAAAACATGGTTCGTGGTGGACCAGCTCACGGGCCCTTTCCGCGACATCTTGCAGCTCACCAAAAAGGGATTACAGAACAGTTTACCATTAATGGGATGAACAAGTAGCTCAAATTTGGAGGACGAAGTTCTTTCTTTGGATAATCCGTTTGATATGTTTACCGATGCGTGTTTTTAAGCGGATGTGTTTTTTCAAGTGATGGAAACCTCTACAACGACAGGTGAATTAAGCTTAAATAAAATTCAGCTTTGAACATTTGGTTTAATTGTTGTTACTTTTGTTCGGGACTGAAACTCTTATCTATATAGATAAGAGATAGATAAGATATCTCTCGACTGGATGTAAATAGTAATCATCTACACTCGTTTTGGACGCAAATTAAGAAGTAAGCTTAAGCTTAGTTGAACTGTTTTTTCGCCGTTTGTTTTGCGAGCGAACGAGTGATTTTACTCCGCTTGGCTGACTGTTTTTCGACGTGCCTCAGCAATGTTAAGAAAACTTTGCCCTTACGTTATTAACACGGAATTGGAATGAGTCCTCGTAAACCACTTGTGTTTTCAGAAGTTGCTGAAATTGCCCTCGTCGCTGCGTGATCATGACTCGGACAATTTCAGCAGCTTCTGAAAACACGATTGACATTAATCTTTAATTTTTAATGCTGTTATTTGTGGTGTTACTCGCAGAAACATCTTCCAAATCCACTGAGGCTAACCGTTCGTTTTCATACACATTTTCTAGGTCGTATAAGATATCTGAGTCAAAATAAAAACCGAGGGAAAAATTCAGATTTTCATTTGGGTCCATGGCGTCACACTGTAGCTGCCCGAGCATCTGAACTCTCATAAGGCACGCTGTTTTAACCAATCGGAGCGCGCGTTATATCGAAACTTTATTATAAAAAAGTAATTTATCTCCATTTTCAAATTGTATTCATCTTCAATTTTCCAGTGTTATTCTTTTGACTTGTAGCATGCAGTTCCAGTTTCTGGATGGGTACGAAAGTCCGGTGCGAGCCATTAACAGCGTGGCGACTAACTCGCAGGGCTGCCAGCAGTTCACCTTTGAGTGTGGTCATTCTGTACGAGTCACTCTGCATTCGATGAAGGAGCTTTCACGTTCTCGACCAAACCTCAAATTTGGTCGGCATTTGCTGCAGCTGGTTACTGCTTTAAGGAGGCTCGCATCAGTATTTTTGGCTTTGGGGTGTCACCTGTTGAAATCAAAATTTCTTGTAGAGCACTAAGGCAACTCGATTTCCTTGACACTGCACCATCTTTTCGACGTATGATCAAAGTTTGTTTTCTCGTTGGTTTCCAAGCAGCAGCAGTTACCATAGTGACGGTAATGCATGGCCGCTTATTTTGAACAGGTCAATTATCTCGAAATCCAGTCGGGCACTTTAGAAGGAAACTTCACGAGTGTCCCGCAACTTGTAGGCCAAATCAGAAAAGAATCTGTAAACATTACAGCAAAGAAATGTGCCAAATGTTTGAATGCATGGCTTGCGAGAAATACAAATTATTAACATTACTTTAATGGTTTTAGTTCCGTTTTATTGTATTTAGTTTTGTCGTGCGTTTAACATGAACCACTTGTTCGAGAAACCACCTGACTGGTCCACGTCATCGACAATAAATAAATCCACTTATGAATATGAAAATGTGAAGATCATAGTATGATACAACGGTTTTCAATTGAGTGTCGAAAGTAATTATGGTTTTGCTTTGGTTTTGCATTGCTTCGCTCTGTGATTGGCCAGGGAAACTCGCGCCACTTTCTCAACCAATAAGAAGCAAAACCAAAACCAATCGCGACTTGCACGCGCGTATTTTCCCGCGCTTTGCGCCGGCTACATGTAATTGCTTCGTATTCTGATTGGCTCATTGCACTGCTTACTTCTGTTGTGATTGGTCAGAGTAATTGCTTTGGTTTTGGTTTTACGACACTCAAATGAAAACCGCTCTATAACGAACTATGTATTGGATAAATGACGATGAGAAAGATCGTCGAAGTTATCAACGTTACTAAAGCAGTAGCGAAAGGAAAGCCTGAAAAAATACCCGGGTAGAGTTCTCTATAGTTACTGGTTAAGTCCTGCGTCGTTATGGATTTAGCAAACCTAGTTATAGAGTCACAACTTCTTGACTCATCTCATCTCGTTCTTGACCGACGTTTCCTATTTGTTGCGTTTGACCGCGATCAAATCTCACGGAACAGTTGTGATAGATGCATGATGTTAATCCACAAAAATGTTCCTCAAGGCTCGTTGTGATGGTTATATTTGCATTCTCTTATGACTCAGTATTATTTCTTTTTCCTCTTCCTCTTTGCAACATTTATGACGGCAATCCAAGTTCTTTAGATCAAAGTGAACTTTAACAGTAGCAACATGTTGAGGCAGCCAAAGGAAGAAGATTCGTGTGATATTACTTTGATACTGACACATGGCAAACAGATCAGGACGAACAGAAATCAGCTTTCAAAGTGTCGAGTGATTTCTTCCACTGACTTTTCAACAGTGATATGAAGGAGAACGGAAAAAGAATTATTCATCTGGAGCATATAACCGAGCCTGTTATGAGGGACGTGCTAGATTTTTCTCGTTCTGGTCAAGTAAAGCTAACTCGAGAAAATGCCAAATCTTTGATCGAGGCAGCAGATTATTTACTCCTTTCAGAGCTGAAAACCGCCGCTGAAAAGTTTCTTGGGAACGAGCTGTCAATTTCGGATTGTATTTCAGTTTATTATTGTGCAGAGAAATACCGATGTGAGATTTCAAACTTCGTCGCTGTGGCTAAAACGAAAGATTTTCTTCATTTAGAAAGCTACCAGGTGGAGCAACGGATTAGCAGCGATGACGCGGTTGTTAGCAGAGAGGACTACATCTTCAATATCATACTTGAGTGGATCGAACAAAACAAGAGCGAGTGAAAAGGGAAGTTTGAAGAGTTATTCCGTCACGTCCGACTGGCTTTTGTATCTCCTGACTATTTGAAAAGAACTACGGGGAAAAGTGATCTGGTGAAAGAAAATGCACACTGTTTAAGGCTCGCAAAGGACGCTAAAAAAGGGATTTTTCACCATCATTATCATGAACGAAAATGGGGTGCAATGCACATAGTCGTTTTCGAAAACACAGGGGAAACCCTGTGTTATCAACCAGATGAAGACAAGTGGTTTCAGTTGGCAGAAGCACCCTCGCGTTATTACTGCGTAGACTCGTATCTACATGATCCATGCCAGGTGTCTTCCTTTCAAGGCAAAACGTACGTTTTTTTTCATCTGTGTAACGTATGAAGGGACAAATATATGATCCTTTATTAAATTGTTGGGTTACGTTGAATCCACCGGTGAACCGGCAAGATTGGGAAAACATACAAACGAAATTCTTTCAGAAGAAAACAATGTCATTCGTAATGGCAGTTGTGAAGGATCAGCTGTACGTTGTCCATTCTGTAGTTGAAACAAGTGCCTTCCTCCTAACAGAAAGATACTGTTCCATTTCAAAATACATAGCTGAATCAAATAGACTTGAAGTTGTTTTACCGAAGATTGGAGTCACAAAAGGTGGACCTTGTGCTGTGGCTATGGGTAGGTATCTCTATGTTCTCGGTAGGTTTGCCGAAGGCGGTTTCACGAAAAGTGCAGGAAGGCTGAACACCGATGACAACAATTGGGAGTCAATGGCGAGCATGAGAAAGGCGAGACGTGATGCCATGGGCATCGCAGCACATGGAAAGATTTTCATTGCTGGTGGTTTTAGAGAAGAAACCTGTGAAGTGTACACATTTATTTCATCTGATCATGTCATTTATGATGTTTATTTGTGTCATGTACTGACAAGAGATTTGAGCACACACCCAGACAACATGGCGGTTCACTTGAAGCACACATTTATTAAACCCATGCGTGCGCATGTAATTATTATGTATGGTAAATGCCCAGGGAAACCATAACATCTCCTCCACACAAAAACAATGATTATTCCCTGGCTTATAAACCATGCTTAAATCACAATCAAGAAACAAACAAAATAAACCAACAAACAGTGTTCAGTACTCTACTGTCTCTAATAAATAACAACTCAGAGATCGAGAGGTACCGTCGCCCACGGACCGTAGAACTGGCTGGCGTCGCTTCCGGAGGATCGGTAGCTGCAGGTGCGGGAACAGAATCTATCTCTGGTTGATCTGCCTCGCGCATCTCTGGAACTGTACCAACCACACTGGGTGGTGCACTCTGTTGGATTGGCACTGGTGGTAGGCTTACCACTTCTGGTTCGCTGACGTCAGCAGTATCGGGCTTAACAGCTGTCGGCCTCAGTAATCGGTGGTGCCACCTGCACCTCGTACATCAGTGGATCTGTCTTCTTGACAATCAGCCCTGAACGCCACTTCAGGTCCCCTCGATAATCTCGTGACATCACCGAGTCACCAACCTCTAACTGACGACGCTGTCTACTCTTCTCGTTTGCAGCCTTGATGCTCTGCTGATGCTGTTGGTTAACCATCTTTCGGTTCAAGTTGGGTTTAACCAAATCTAGGCGAGTGCGTAACGGTCTCCCAAGGAGTAACTGTGCTGGGCTCTCAGCGGTAGTTGAATGGGGAGTGTTCCTGTAGGCTATGAGAAACTTTGTCAACTTCTCCTTCTTCGGCTTTGAGCTTCGATGCATGGAACGTAACGCTTGCTAGCTTGAAGGTTTGTACTGACCTCTCAGCTAGACCGTTTGTAGCCGGATGGTGTGGTGCTGATGTTATATGGCGGATGCCATTGGACCTGACGAACGCCTGGAATTCCTCAGAAACAAACTGTGAACCGTTGCCGCTAACGATCTGTTCGGGAATTCCAAATCTGGCGAATAAAACACGTAGGACTTCGATGGTCGTACTTGAAGGAGTGGAACTAACAGGGATCAGCTAGTTCGTTTTCCAATTTGTGGAAAGTAGGACTTCGACCCCGGGCTTATTTTCCCAGACGATGCACGTGAATAGTTTGCCGGAAATTACTTCACGGGTGTCGATCTCCATTCTTACGCAGCTCGTTATTGGTTTCTTCAAAACAAAGGCTAACCGCCGGCGAACGGAAGTGGCAGTTCAGTTCAGCAGACGTTCGTGGGGAAGGACGCGTGACGAGACCAAAGACGTCTGCGTAGGAGGCTACCTTGGAGCTTATTGAGGATTACAACTCTCATTCCCCATAAAATGCAACCATGGTGAAGCGTCAGTTCATTGCGTCGCTCGTAGTATGACTTGTCTCCATCTACGCGAGCAGAATGTTCTTTCACGATGGACTCGTAGACCCTTGATAGGACTGGATCACGACGTGTTTCTCTAGCAACTGTTTCGCTGGTTACAGGTAGTGGCTCAAACTGGGTTGCGTGGAACACCTCTGACGAATCCACTTCCGTCTCATCCCCCTCTTTCTGTTGAAAGCATTGCAGTGCTTGGTCGTATTCTTATACTCGGTGTTGTAGTCGAAACCAGACAGGAACAATGCAGAGCGTTACAGTCGCGCAGCAGTCATGGCAGGAACTCCCTTCTCTGGGTGGAAAATGGAAGTGAGGGGTTTGTGGTCTGTTACAAGCGTGAACCGCCTCCCATAGAGGTACACGTGGAACCGTTTCATCCCCCACACAATTCATAAGACTTTCTTGTCAGTCTGCGTACTTGCGCTCTGCTTCGTCAACGATCGGGACGCAAAGCTATTGGCCTTTCACTTCCATCAGGCATGACGTGTGAGAGAATCGCACCGATGCCGGTCGGCGAAGCATCACATGCATGCAAGCCTAACTTGTAATGCTGGATCATAATGCGTTAGCTCCTGCTCAGATGTAATCATGCGCTTAGCCTCTGTGAAGGCTTGCTTGCACTGTTCAGTCCACTGCCATTTTGCTATTTTGTTCTAACAACTGGTGAAGTGGGTGAGGAACTGTGGACGCATTAGACAGGAAGTGGTTGTAGTAGTTAACGAGTCTTAAGAAGGAGCGAAGCTGCGACACATTCTCGGGTCTAGGCGCGCTAACTACTACCTCGATCTCCTCTTGTGTTTTGTGGAGTCCTTCTCTGTCAATCTTATGCCCACAGAACTGAACTCCATCCCTCAAGAACTCGCAGTTCTCTTTGTTGGCCTTTAGAACCGCGCCTTGCTGTCACTTGAGCACGTTCTCTAGATTCTCCAAATGCGCCTGAACGGTTTTGCCCGTGACGATCATATCATAGAGGGAGCACTGGGTGCCAGATATTTCCTGTAATATCTGGTCTATGGCACGTTGCCAAATCGCTGGACTTCACGTAACGTGGCTTATGAAAGCTAGGCTGGCAGGTCTCCTCAACCTTTAAATCAGCCTTGTGGCCTTTAAATGTGACGTGGCTCTTTACCAGTTTCACGTGATCAAACTGTTCCTTATACTGTTCGTATGGGAGTACAGACACAGCTAACTCTGTGTCTAGTTCCATCTTGATCACCCTTCCCTGTACCTCCGGGCTGACCCATATCACGATTATTATTAACCTCCAGGGATCCTAAGTAGTCATCACTGTCTCCGTCATCACCGTCCACATATTTTACTGGGGTTTCTTTTCCTGGGGTTTCTTGAATTTACAGGCCCTTTGAATATGAGCGGTATTGTTACAGTAGTGACATCTGTCCTTTTTGTACGGATAACTGCATCCAGAAACTGGGACTGATAGAAAAAAAAAGCTCGTCAAACTTGTATATATTATCTGGGATACTTCACAATTTATTGTGATCAAGTAAGCTGAAGCCGCTCTAAGGGCACTAAGGCCACAAGGTAGCGGGCATTACCCCTTAAATCTACCAAAGCAAAGATTGAGCCCAAGCATTAGCAGCCATGGACAGCTGTTTCGGCCTTGTTAGGCCTCATCAGCATGGTATAGCTAATGCTCAGGCTCAAGCACCCACATATCAATAAAACAAGCAATGAAAACGTAAAGCTTGTGGGATGTGGCTGGAGTGACAAGGATACTTCACAAATTAATGTGATCAAGTAAGCTGAAGCCTTAGTGCTTGTGGCCTTAGTGCCTTTAAGTGGCTTCAGCTTACTTAATCACATTAATTTGTGAAGTATCCTTGTCACTCCAGCTGAGCATTAGCTATGCCATGCTGATGAGGCCTAACAAGGCCGAAACAGCTGTCCATGGCTGCTAATGCTTGGGCTCAATCTTTGCTTTGGTAGATTTAAGGGGTAATGCCTGCTACCTTGTGGCCTTAGTGCCCTTAGAGCGGCTTCAGCTTACTTGATCACATTAATTTGTGAAGTATCCCAGATAATATATACAAGTTTGACAAGCTTTTTTTTTCTATCAGTCCCAGTTTCTGGATGGTTAAGAAAGTGCGAGCCATCAACAGCGTGGCGACTAACAGTCCATCTGTCAGTGTAGTGGGCACCCTAAATTTTCGGCACCGTGTCACGATTAGGGGTGCCGAGACTACATTCACGAGGTAGTCTCGGCACCCCTAAAATTTCGGGCACCACTGCTAAACTTTGTTTGGTACCGATTCGTTGTCACGTCGATAAGTTGGAGTGCCGTGCCGAAAAATCATTAATACGGTACCAAAAAATTTAAGGTGCCGTGCCGACTTTTTTGTGTGTGTAAATGGGGTTTTAGTGTACGAGTCACTCTGCATCCCATGAGGGAGCTTTTACGTTCTCGACAAAACCTTAATTTGGTCGGCATTTGCTGCAGCTGGTTGCTGCTCTAAGGAGGCTTTAAGGAGGCGGGGTGATAAAGTCTAAACAACTGAGCATTTAGCAACAACAATGGTTCATTTCAACCATAGTCCGGTATTTGGGAAAGTTGCAGGTTTTCAAAGCACTAACGGTGTTTATGATGTACTGAGTACGTCTCTGGCAGTTAAGGGGTTAATACTCAGTGAAATACGGCAAACAGATCAGGGCGAACAGAAACCAGCTTTCAGAGTCGAGTGATTTCTTTCACGGACTTTTCAACAGCGATATGAAGAAGAGCAGAGAAAGAATTATTCATCTGGAGCACATAACTGAGCCTGTTATAAGGGACCTTTTAGAATTCTTTCGTTCCGGTCAAAGATAACTCGAGAAAATGCGAATCTTTGATCGAGGCAGCAGATTATTTACTCCTTTCGGAGCTGAAAACCGCCGCTGAAAAGTTTCTAGGAAACGAGTTGTCAATTTCGGATTGCATTTCAATTTATTATTGTGCAGAGAAATACCGATGTGAGGAGCTGATGGTCAACTCTAGGAACCTGAAGGAACTTCCACTTTGTTAAATAGAGCCATGTTTTGGTGATTTACATGTAGCTTGGGTTCTAAAATGAAGAACAAGCGAGGTCAGTGAAGACTGAGCTGACAACTTGTGAAAATAATGTTTTATTGGAGCTGATAGAAAAAAGACGTTAAACTTAAGAGTTCTGGAAAACGAATTGTTCAGATGGTATGTGCACGAACTAGAGATCGAACACTTTTGGTAAAAAGATGTTGTTACAAGTTTTAAAGTGCCTTGTGTACGCCTGAACATTGCACTGTTAAGCGAAAGTTGTGTGTGTAAGCTACACTGCCAAGTCCCTGCAGCGTCCTCGTGATGTGCAATAGAGTGTATCTGAAGGACACTGTCCCCACATGTAAACAAGCAAACATACAATGGTGGCTCCAAAAGTGAATACTTATTTCAGACTAAAAACGTGAAATCCAAAAGCAAATAAAATGCACAGGACCCCCAATGTGAGTGACGTCTCAAATTGAGAGAAAACCATAACAGACATTAAAACGCTCATACATTAAAGGAACTTGTTAACATTACGACTGACAGTATTTTTCCATGGGCTGAGTAAATTGTACGAGAGAGTGATTAGATTGGTTTGATCTTGAAGTGGAGCCCAATGAGCGAGAAAACCATGCACTTGAGATCTTGAACTAAGTAATAAAAACTCCTCAAGCCATCGGGATCCCTGAAAAATAACAACACAAATCAACTTCCACAATAACCTGTCCCTAAAATGTTAAAAAGCTTGGTCACTTTGAAACCAAAACACTTGAGTACAAATTTGATCTCGACCAAATTGAGCGAAAGTCATCACAAGTCAACGCAAGCGCACGCCAAACGAGTCGCAAGTAGACACAGGTTGAAAACTTGCGCCTACCTGCGACTCCGCTTGGCCAGGGCTTAATACATACACACTGTACATGGACTGCTAGTCTAGAACATGAAGCAAACAAGTGGTCGACCTCAACACAGGTTCTCAGCAAAATTTCATGAAAGTGGTGAATACAACAAAAGTGAAAAATTTGGAACGAAAGTTCCCAAACGTCCACATTTAATGCAACTGAACCAAGTAGGTGAAGCACATCAAAAAAGCAAGAAAATTGACAAAAGGAACAACAAAACAAAAGCTCTTGAAGAAACGGCTTCATAGTCGAGTCTTGGTATTTCTATATCGTGTTTGTTATTTGTTTTATCTGTGTATGTCGTCCTCGTAATGCCTGGTACATGTATTACTCGTGAGCAGCTAACTACAATTTTTGGAGGAGAAATTAGCTCCATTTAAGAAGAACTTTGACGATCTAAACAAATCTGTAGAAGAGGCCAAAGAGCTTTTATATTTCACCAGCCAAAAATATGATGCTTTACTTGAAAGACTCACAGCCTACGAGAAGGAGAACAAGGAGCTGCGAAATGAGAACTTGGAAAGTTCGTTTAAGTCTCTAAACAAGGCAACCAATGACTTAGAGCAGTATACTCGAAGAGAACGTGTTGAAATACGAGGTGTACCGCAGTATCCTGATGAATCTACAAATTTGATCGTGGAACAAGTTGGGAAAGCTATTGGTCTCGAGATAACTGATAATGATATATCTGTTAGCCATCGCCTTCCCCCGACAAAGACCAATAAGACCAAGAAGTCCGGCCCGTCGCCCATTATTGTCAAGTTCGTCAGGCGTGAAATAAAAGATGCATTTTATCGGGCGAGAACGAAGCTTAAAGGAGCAGTGTCACCGGGATTTTTGCTGTTTTTGGTTCAATTCTGCCAAAATTACTGCCTTTTACCTATTATCGTGCAAAAAATGCTCCTACAGAATCAGCAAGATGAATTCCAATGAAATTTCAGCAGGGAGAGCTAACCATAATAATTTTTTGGGTGATTTTTCAATGCATAGCTTGAAATTTTGAAAAAACTTGCCAGTTTTTTCAAATTTCAATCCATTTCCATCCTCGTCATCTTAGATGAAATACAGGAGTTTATAGTGTCAATGCAGTACTACAGTCTTTGGCAACAAAACTAGACCATTATTTTAAGGTTTTCACCGATACATTGGCAGTTTTAAGCTTTTTAAATGATGGTACAAAAGCGTGACACTGCCCCTTTAAGGGCATGACGTCGAAAGATCTGGGTTGTACGAATGAGCAACGTGTGTTAATTTCAAAAAGTCTTACTCCTATGAATCGTGAGCTCTTTAATGAAGCTTTGAAAGTCAAGAAGGAAAGATTTTAGGAGGCAGGGTGGCCGAGCGGTTAGGGCGCTGGATTTCAATGCGGTTGCCCGGGTTCAAATCCCGCTCTGGCCGCTAGCTGGTGTTGTTCTGGGTAGTCCCTGGTTCAACTCCTCGGTCATCCTTGTAAATAGCCAACTGGTTTGCCTGCGGCCAGTTGGGATTCTTATCATGTTATGTTTATTTGAATTATTTGTTTCTCGCATTTGTATCATTATCCCTGAAAAGCCCCGATGGGGAGAGGATAATTAAGTAATTATTAATTATTATTATTATTATTAATTTCAAATTTATTTGGACTTCAAATGGCAGAGTATTCTTGCGAGTTTCTGAGGAATCCCAAGTCATCTTCATTAGCAGCCGGGATGATCTTGTAAAAGTTAAGAATCAAAATAGGAGTACACGGCTCGTTTTGTCAGGTGAATAATTTATTTATTTATTTTAATATCAAGGAAAAGCTCTGTACGATGGAAATTGAAACTAATAACTAATGCATTATGAGGATTCTGCTGTGACTGTGACGAACTGTCCTAAATGTCCTATAACTAATGAAACTGTTAGTGCACCTGATGAGAAAGGCTCAGTGACTATTCTACTTTACCAATGCTAAGTAGAAAAATTGCTCGTGTAGATGGGAAATAGTGGACAAATTTTCCTTGTCAAGGAAAATCTGGCGTGCTAGCTTTTCCTTGACAAGGAAAAATTGTCAAGTCAGAAATTTGCTCGTGTAGATGGACTACAAGGAAAATGTGACAAGGATATTATTGTTGCGGGCATAACCGAAACTTGTCAAGGGAAACTTGCTGATCGTCTACATGAACAAGGAAACCTTGTCAATGGAAAATTGTCAAGGAAAACTTGTTGATCATCTCCACGAGCAATAAAAATTGACAAGTAAACTTGTCAAGGAAAAATTGCTCGTGTAAATGGGGCTTTAGCTATGTTGACAATGTCTGTCATTTGAGTAATTTAGATGCTGACTTGAATATGCCTGTTGATAGTAACTTTAGCTACTATACTCTTCATGATTTTCACAGTAACCCTGACATTTCAGAGTGCTTTTCAAGCAATCATGCATTTTCTATATTAAACTCTAAAATCAGAAGTTTATCAGCAAATTTCGAGAACTTTTCAAACATGTTATCAGAGCTGCACTTTCCCTTCTCAGTCATCGGTTTAACTGAAACTAAAATTAAGATTGATCAAGGATCTCTGATTAATATAGATTTACCTGGATGTTCTTTTCTGTCACAACCTACACTTTCAAATGCTGGGGAGTTGGTTTTTACATTAAAAATGACTTGAATTTTACTGTCCTATCAGAACTTTCAGTTACTACTGCTGATTATGAAGCTCTCTGGATTGAAATACACAACAACTATACCTCAAATATATTTTGTGGCATGATATACAGACACCCCAATGGAAATTTAGATACCTTTCTTGACTATTTGAGCTCTACTGCTGAGAGGGTTAATCAAGGAAATAAATATTGTGCAATATTAGGGGATTTCAACCTTGATCTTCTCAAATTCGAAACTCATCAACCAACTGATGATTTCTTTAACAGTATCAGCTCATTTTGCTTTCAGCCTCAGATATTGCAACCTACAAGGATAACTGATCACTCGAAAACTCTAATAGATAATATATTTTTTAACTCATTAGAGCATTTCACAATCAGTGGTAATATAATTTATGACATTTCAGATCATTTGCCTAATTTTCTTATTTTTGACAAATTTTCATCCCTCCCCAATAATGTCAAGTTATGTAGCAGAGATTACTCAAGATTTACTCCACAGGACCTGTTAAGTGAATTTCAGTTAATCAATTGGGAAACTGTCATGTCATCTGAACTTGATCCTTCAGCCATGTGTTGCTCTTTCTATAACAAGATTTCTACTATTATTGATAAACATATTCCTGTTAAGCAACTTTCTAAGAATGAGCGTAAGCTACTCTCAAGGCCCTGGATTACTCCTGCTTTGAGGAAGTCTATATAAATTATGTCAAGAATAATCTACATAAGAAATTTATCAAGACTAAATCTATATACATTCATACAAATTTTATATTATATAGGAATAAATTAAATCATCTTCCGAAAATATCTAAGCGGAAATAATACAATAACTATTTCCTTGATAACATAGGTGATAGTAAAAAAATATGGAAAGGACTCAAACAAATAGTTAATTTTAAACCTCAAACCAGTGTAAAACAAATCAAAATTAGAGTGCATAATCAGGAAATTATTAACCCAGCTGAGGTTGCAAACGCTTTTAATACATATTTTTCCACTATAGGCAGTGAACTAGCTAACTCAATACCTAGAGTAGTTAAAGCCGCCATGGAATATCTATGCAATCCAGTTTATGAATGTTTCTTTATTTTCCCAACAACTTCTGTTGAGATTGAAAATGAGATTTCTAGATTAAAATCTGGCAAGGCTACAGGTCCTTTCAGTATATCAGTTGATATCCTTAAATTGTTAAAATCAGTTTTGTCGAAACCACTGGAAACGGTATTTAACACCTCATTTTCTACTGGACTTCTAGCTAGTGACTTAAAGTTAGCTAATGTCATACCTGTTTTTAAAAAGGGATCTCAAACCTGCTTATCAAACTATCATCCTATTTCATTACTCTCAATTTTTCACAATCGTCTTGGAAGACTTGTATAATAGGTTAAATAGTTTTTTGGAGAAGCATAAAATTTTATTTGAAAACCAATTTGGATTTAGGTTAAATCATAACACTGATCATGCAATCTTATCTATAGTAGATAAAATCCAAAAAGCAATAGAGAATCGAAGATATTCTTGTGGAGTTTTTCTTGATTTTAGTAAAGCATTTGATACGGTTAATCATAAAATCCTGTTAAACAAGCTAGAATATTATGGTATAAGAGGAATTGCAAATGACTGGTTTAAATCTTATCTTGATAATCGTCAACAAGTTGTCACAGTAAATAATGTAACTTCAGGGAAATGTAGTATCACATGTGGAATTCCACAAGGTTCTGTTCTTGGTCCCCTGCTGAACATTTCTATTATATATCAATGACTTTCACCATTCCTCAGAACTTTTTGATTTTCATTTATTTGCAGATGATGCTAATTTATTCTATGAGCATAAAAGTCTCCAGATACTCCAAACTAACATAAACTTAGAATTAACTAACATTCATACCAACAAACTCTCTTTGAATATAGAGAAATCAAATTTTATACTTTTTCATCCACCACAAAGAAAATTAAAGGACTCTATGTTTAATCTCCCCTTATGCAACAGGTAACTGAAAAGAGAGTATTGTATCAAATATCTTGGCAGGGTTCATACTCTTTTTTGGACTAAAAATTCAAGGACTTTTCAAGGACATTCCAGGGCTCAATTCCAATTTTTCAAGTACTCCATCCAGTACAAAATGCCATTAGAGTGTGATACTAGATGATCAGGTTTAAGGGATAACTGCCAGATTTGTTCAAGTCTAAGTCTTTTCTAATTCTTCCACTCAAGTGGAAACAGTCAAACAGCAAATTTCAAGGTTTTTCAAGGACCCAATGTATTTTTCACGGACTTTCAAGGCCTTGAATTTTGATTTTCAAATTCAAGGACTTTCAAGGACTTTCAAGGCGCGTGCGAACCCTGTCTTGGTATACAAATTAATTCACACCTTACTTGGAAAAAGCAAGTTGAATTTATAGCTAGAAAAATTAGAAGAAGTATTGGCATTTTATAGAAGTAAGACACTTTGTTGACATAAGCATTTTGGTTAAATAATATTACGCCTTAATCTATCCTTTTTTGACTTACGGTATTATTGTTTGGGGTAATGCATACGAATCAATTCTTAAACCTGTATTTACACTGCAAAAGAAAGCAATGCGCATTATCACTTTTATAAAGTTGTCATCCTTATCTATGTTCAAGAAAAGGTTAAAAGAACAATATCTTGAAGGATATTAGGAAGCGTCTGTAATATTAGATTTGTAAAACTGTTTTGCACTATCTATAACTTTCACTGTATCTTAATATTTTTGCCATATCCTTTGCTTATTTTATGTATTACTTTTTAACTCTAGTTTTCCACTATCTATTTTATAGTATTTTCTCTCTCCACAATCTTATTTTTGCTCACGGTTTGTTACATGTTTGTGTATGTGTTTGTATCTGTTAGTGTACCAATCTAAATTAAGATGACAGCTTTGTTAAACTGGCTGCCTGCCAGTTTATGGTTATTTCAGGTAGCCAGTCCCCTCATTTTCTTTTTACTTAAATGATTATATGCCTGTAATGTCACTAAATGGGGGAAATAAAGCATGTTGTTGTTGTTGTTGTTAATTTGGGAAAATGTTACAGGAAATATACATAGCTCCAACAATACAATGGAACCCAATGATGGCCTGCGTAGCAAGCATTCCCATTCGAACAGATCTTACTGCATTCTGGCTGTGCGAAAACTGGGAGCGAGAGCATCTCAATTTTTGTGTGGCCACAATGTAGAACACTTGCTATGTAGGCTACCCTACATGTACAGTGTATGATAGCAAAGTAGGACTGGTAAAAATTGGTTTGTTGTAATGCTGTTGTTATTGGAGTGCTGAGAAACTGTATATTAACAGTCAGACATTTGAGGAATAGTCAAGTATGGCATCACAAATATTTGAATTTTTGAAATTATGGGATTTGTGGAGATTTTCAGAAGGAGCAAGATGAAAAATGCTAACTTTGCCAAAAGTCAACATTTAAAGGCAAATTGACTCTGAGATATTAGCACCATTATGTTCTGCTGACCAGTTCTAACTTTGACTTAATTTAGAAGGATTTGTATGTGGTCAGCAGAGCACAACAGTGCTAATACAGTTGTATCTCACTCTCAAAGTATACAAAAATGCCAATTTTTGGCTTGTACATGTAGGTCTTTTTTATCATGTTCTTTCTGAATATCTGGACAAATCCCATAATTTCACAAATTTAGTTTTTGTGACATCATCACTCAAGGACTCTAACCCCTTCACCACTGTTTGTTAGCTACTTACACTGATGAAGGGGTTATTCCTGAAAGTCTGACTGTTACATGTAATATACGGTTTCTTTGAACACACCACCAACAACAAAAACATTTTTATTCAGCATCATTTAACTCAAGTGCCATGTAGCAAAACCAATTTTTGTACTATAGTTATAATGTTAGGTCATTATAACCAAAACCAAGTTAGAATGAATTTGTGTGAGACCAAAATTAAGACCAAAATCTTCGTTGTAATGAGGTTTGGTTGATAATAGTTTGTCTTCAATTTTAAACAGAGAGGATACAGCCACGCAGATTTCGTGCAGGTGCCCGACTGAGAGCACACAGTGAACTGCTAACAGAACATGGTTGTGCTCTAGCAGCGCCCAGTCGCCCCTGGCGACTTACTTTTGCCTTTGGGCGACCAGGAAATCTTATTTTTTTTTCACAAAATTACTATTCTAAGCACACTGGATTTCAAATGATCAGAATGTTGGGCTCCCAAACTTTTTTCTTAGAGCACAACCCTGCAGAACCATACAGTATTTCACAATCAAATACAGCTGTATGTAATTGACTGTATTACAACAACTGTATTACTCAACTTACGGTTGAGCGCCTCGCAGGCAGCACACGTTTATTTTGTGCTCCCTACTTTTAAGTTTTTCTAGTTTTCTAGCCTGTTTTGCGCCTATCATATCCTCTGATTATTATCATTACCATTAATATCAATGGCACTGGCTTATTCAAGAGCAATTTTGCTGGCAATATCTTCTTCCCAGACAAGAACCACCATAAACTCAAACCTATGGCATTCAGTCTGCCAACTCGGGATATCAAGAACAAAGCCTACCAGAAGGGGATGTAGAGCCAGCTTGGGGAAGCTCAAGACGTCATTTTCTCTCGAAAGACCTGCATTAGAAAGCACTGTACCTAATGTTGCTGACTCTATTCAAAATTTTCCCTTGATTTTAGAACTTTTCAAGATTCTCAAACTGGGCAGAATTTGCATAATCTCACTAAGAACTACTTAAATATTCAAGATGACACCTCAAGCAGTACTAGTACAAAGGACGACATTCCTGCAAATCATCAACAATCCATCAAAGAATATTACGTTCCTAAAATTATGCTTACAAATGTGATAATAATAATAATAATAATAATAATTTTATTTATATAGCCCTAAAATCCAATAATTGTCCAAAGCGCTACCTAATTACAAAATGGAATATAAAAAATCTAAATTATAAAATATCTACAATATACAATATAATTTAAATATAGCCTAAGTTATCTACTATATAAATCAAAAACATCTTAAAACAAAAGGAATCTCATAACCTATATGCTAACTTAAATAAAAAAGTTTTAAGGGATTGCTTAAAAGTTGCCACTGAAGCACATTTCCTAATCTCTAGAGGTAAATCGTTCCACAATTTAGGTCCTGCAATAGAGAAAGCTCTGTCTCCATATGTTTCTTGTGATGTCTTTGTGATGTCTCTTGTACCGAAGCTAGCCGAGGTACAGGAATTTATCAACCGAAATGATGTTGACCTAGCGTGCATAACGGAAACTTGGCTGAAGAATGAGATTCCTGACAGCGTCGTTCATATCCCCGACTACACTATCATTCGTCGCGACAGGCAAACTGACTCGAATGGTTGAGTGTGTCTTTATATCAGAGACAACATCGGTTTGAAGTATCAGCTTCTTGATGACATTAAATGTTGTGACCAACACGAAATTTTGTGGGTTCACCTGAAGCCTAAACGTCTCCCTAGAGGATTTTCCTGCATTGTTCTGGCGGTGGTTTACCACCCGAGGCAATCTACTGCGAATGACAACAGTTTACAAGAATGTCTGTTTGACTCTTTAACCAAGGTGGAGGCCCGACTTCCCAGTTGCGCTCTCATCATTTGTGGTGATTTTAATCATTTCAATACTAACAGCTTGATAAACCATTTCCGGATGAAACAAATTGTTAAGGCACCTACAAGAAATGACGCTACACCTGACTTGATCATTACAAATCTCCAGGCATTCTACAACGATCCAGTCACTTTTCCACCATTTGGCTTGTCCGACCATGCAACTGTACTTGTAAACCAGAGAACTAGAGCCAAGACTCCGAAATCAACTCAGTATATATTAAAGAGAGACCTACGTCCCAGCCATAAAGCTGAACTCAACCGTTACCTGAGTTCCCTTCACTGGTCACTTTTGTTCACATCCCTTAAGTCCTGTGATGATCTTGAATGGGCTTTCAGGGAGGCTATACTAACTGGTCTGGACATCATTATGCCCCTTAAAAGAGTGCACCTGAACACCAAAGACACCCCCTGGATGACTCCAGAGCTTAAGTCAACAATCATCAAGTGACAAAGAGCCTTCCACGACCTGGGCCCCAACTCCATTCAGTACAAGTTTTATAGAACCCCCGGAAGACCTTGCAAACTCACTCAACGGCGCACTCCTAGAACCCTTACAAGAATACAGGTTAGACATCCCTCTTGTGCCACTACCCTTAGAGGACGCACCCGAATTCCTGGAAGTACCTGAACATCAGGTTTATCAATTGTTGTGCAAGCTGGATTCAAACAAAGCCTGTGGCCCTGATGGAATCCCTAACTGGCTTTTGAAGGAATACGCAGTGTTTCTTGCGTATCCTATTACTAAAGTCCTAAATGCCTCCTTTAAGGAACAACGCCTACCCAGCATGTGGAAACTCGCTGATGTCACACCTATTCCTAAACGGAAACCAGTTAAAGACGTAAAAAAGGATTTAAGACCTATTTCCCTTACACCATGTCTTTCTAAACTGGCTGAGGATTTAGTCGTTACTAATTATGTCAAGCCCGCCGCCCTACGAGTTTTAGACGATCGTCAATACAGCGCTGTACCAAAATCCTCTACGACCCTAGCTTTGCTGGAAATGATTCATTGCTGGACTAACGCTACAGATGGCAACAGCTCTTCTGTTAGAACTATCTTATTTGATTACAGGAAAGCCTTTGACCTGATTGATCACAAGATTCTTATCACTAAACTAAGTACTTTGAACTTGCCTCACTCCATCATTAATTGGATTATTGATTTCCTTACCAACCGTCAGCAAAGAACAAAACTTGCCGAAGGATGTGTATCTGAATGGGGTTTGGTGCCCTCTGGTGTTCCTCAGGGTACTAAACTGGGCCCATGGCTCTTCGTCATCATCATCAATGACTTGTCCATTCTCGACGCATTATTATGGAAGTACGTAGACGACACAACAGTTTCCGAAATCATTCCCAAAGGTCAGTCAAGTAGTGCTCAAGAATATGTCGATTCTGTGGCAGACTGGTCCGCAGATAACAGGTTTCAATTGAACATCGACAAGTGTAAGGAATTCCGTATATCATTCTCTAAGAACAATGCTGATCTACCACCTTTATTCATTAATGGCCAAGAACTTGAAGTAGTTCAGAATGCCAAACTACTTGGAGTGACTATTACAATCAATCTCTCTTGGAACTTACACATTAACGAAACTATCAAGAAAGCGTCTAAATGACTTTATTTTCTTAGACAGCTTAAACGTGCTAGGGTCTCTACATCGGACTTAGTAAGATTCTACACATGTTGTATTAGATCCGTCTGTGACTATGCTGTACCAGTTTTTCATTCATCTCTGCCTAATTACCTAATTAATGATTTAGAACGAATGCAGAAAAGAACTTTATCAATTATTTGCCCTCACTTAAGTTATAACGAATCACTAGCGTTTTTAGACATGGATTCACTTTTCGATCATCATAGCTTTTTATGCAGTTCACTTTTTAGTAAAATCTTAGACGACGAAGAGCATAAACTACCCCACTTGCTCCCCCCAAGGCATACCCCTAAGTACAATTTTAGGCAAAGCCGAGTGTTTGATCTTAGTTATAAAACTAATCGCACAAAGAATAGTTTTATTAACTTTCAGTGTAATTTAATTAACAATAATAAGAATGTATATTAGGTTGTATATCTCATAGAATATTTTTAGTAACTCTAGCATTTTTTATATATTTTTTTCCCTTTAGTATATACAGTTATTGTACGTAATTTAGCCAATGGCTACCAAGTACATGCTAATAAAGTATCTATCTATCTTAATTATTATTTGACTTTCACATCTGTTGATGAGTTTTGCCTTCAGCTTCAGTCATTATTCATTAAATCAGTGTAGTTTGAGCTTCTGGGTTGTTTGTCATGACAGGGATTCTGTTATACAGTGTACAGTACATGCATTCATTACATAAGGCTTCCACCATGCAGTACAGTGTATATTGAAAATTCCATGTGGGAGGAAGGGGAGAGTCAATACAGAATTTTCATTGGAAATTACAAAGTTAACTTTAAATTTTAAGGGAATTAATATTAGAGGAGGCCCAGAACCAGACAGATTTCAGAGTCCAAAATAAAAATATTATTAACCAACACAGGTGAACCAGCTTGCACACCTAGAGCTACAAAACAAACTTACTTGCATTGGTTGACATCAATAAGAGAACCAATCTTGGATGTAGTGAACGAAATGTGTTCATCACCCATGACGATTTCAAGTTCCTGCAAATTCCACAACAGTTTTCATGAAAAGTACACTCCACCAGCCTCAAATTGCTGGTATTACATCTATTGATTTTTTGAAAACAGGTTGGTGAAACTTTCCAGCATTTTTATCACAAGTTATGCCAAGACAAGGAATCACCAGCCCTAAACAGTCTTTTTTGCCAAGACAAGGAATCGCCAGCAAAATACTAATTCATGCATTCATTCTTTCAATCATGTACCAAATGCATTCAGGTAGTCAGTCAGTCAGTCAGTAGGTCAGTCATTTAATCTTTCGTTCGGTCGGTCGGTCAATCGGCCGGTCCCTCAGCCCGTCCATTCATTCATTCAGTCGGTCAGTCAGTCAATAAATTTTAATAAAAAACCTTGCTCAGCAAAAACTGCTAAATTTAAAAGTTGATTTGAAACTTACTTGTCTGCCAACTCTGTCAGGCTGAGGCCATAGTGTGTCATCTTCTTTGAGTATCTGTACGCAAATCATGGACAGAAACAAAAATAGTCTTCACAAACAATGATAATAATCCTGTGACAGTGCACTACAGATATCCTACCTGTGAACTTTGGAAAAAGATTTAAATGAATGCCACGTTATACAAAACTCTGTAAGGAACACAAAAATTTGATTTAAGAATTACCCGGTACTGCTTACAAACTGGGAAAAAAAAACGATGATCATAGCATAAAACTGCAGACTTGTAGATTAGCATAAATGTTCAAAAACATAATTACTGTTCTGACGGTTTTCCCGACAGCCCTCAAAGTCCGTAAAATCGATTAGAAAACCCCTTTTAAATGCCGAAGAAAAAATACAACGCCAGTTCGACTCCGCAAAAATCCCAAATCCACTTTATTTTTGTACGCGCGAGAAAACATAATTGCGCCACTAAAATTTAAATCATTTGAATTAACCAATGAGCACGCGCGCCTGAAATTGAAACAATAGAAATGAAACAAAGTCTGTAACTGCGCGCGCGCCAGGGCGTAAGTGCCAACTGAGTTCTTTCAAAGTTTTTTATCATTTCCGTAAATGCAGAAAAGGTCGCAACATTTACCATGCAACAAACTTAAATACTAAACCAACTGGATGAGCAATTAAAGCGAGGCTGTGCTCAAAGAAAATTTCTTTGGAGCCCCAAAATTGGAACCTTTGAAATTCAGGATAGCCAGCATAGTAAATTTGTGCAAAAAAACTAAGATTTCCTTGTCACCCAAAGGCAAAAGTAAGTTGCCAGGGGCCACCAGGCACTGCTAGAGCACAGCCATGTAAAGGAAAACATCTGAGCTAAGCATCTGACATCTGGATAGTTTCTGGCTGATTATTAAACAAAACAGGCCAAAATGAGGATCTTCAGTTTTACAGCTTATTTCATAGCTTATTGTTTGTCTTATGATATAGACATTTATGATATAGACAATGCAACCAGTCGGCACCACTGCCGAATGAAGGCTAGCACTAAAGAGTCGAAAGATCGGAATTCACATCAAAATTACTGTAATGTGAAAGCAAGGATAAACAAAACTCTCATTTCAAATCACAACGAACAACATCCATAAAATTTCTGCACAGCCCCATAACAATTATGCATACATTTTTCGCTTGCTGTTTGTCTGTGAGAAATGACATGAGAATAACGTCTGTATAATTAAAGTATGGGGCTATGGAGAAACCTTTCATGATGTCGCTCATCAGTGACATCTCCAGTTTGTTAGCAGTTTTTTAAATGACTAAAAAACGAAGCATCCACCTGACTATCTCAACAGCAGAAAAATAAATGAATATTTAAAATGACAAACCTCACTGTCTTCTATTATCCTTTTCAGTTCATCCATGACAGCTTTGTGAACAAATGCCTTTTTAAATGAAAGTGAATAATAATTTATAAGACCATCAAATTTTGATCTGTCCTGGCCTTCTCACCATTAACACTTCTTAACATCCTGTAGTATTTTACTAATAGGATCATTAAATATAAACTCGTACATGCATGTGTATGTATGCCTCAACGCAGGGTTAGTTTAGCCTTAAAGATTGAACTGATCCATGCCGAAGCTTGGATTGTGAAGTATGATCATGAAACGTTTGTTTTCACCAACTCCTCAGCTTCCTGTTTTCCTGTAAACAAGGTGTCTAAGCTAAGGGGTTCTTAATACACCAGAACGTCACTGTGTGCAATGTGATCGAAGGGAAACTTTTTCAAACATTTGTCTTACCTCTTTTCGAATCATAACATCGTTCTTGTAGTTGGAGTTATTTGCATATCGAAGTTTGCCTGAAAAGCAACAAAAACAACTCTTTTGTGTTACTTTCAAACAACGAAACTGCTGCATCAAATAATAGAGATACTCACCATCGGGTCGGAACTCGAATTCTAGAAACTCGTGGCCGAATTTTCCTTTATGTCCTACGTAGTAACGAAGATAAAACTCAGCCGACATGTTGAATTAAAAAGAAGCGTGGGGAAATGTGAGTCGCAGCCTCTTGCTGTCAGCGGTTTCTTTTCTAACAAGTTCCCAGGCTCCCGCTCGCGTGATCGTTGAGGTAGAAGCATGTCGTACCCAGAGTCCTCAGGCTCTTTGGCCAGCGGTTAGTCGCCAGGAGCCATTCTGGGGTAAAACAATGGAAGCCGTTACGGGCCAGCCAATCAAAAAATTTGATTTTTTCCATCATCCCAGAGTCTCTCCTGGCGACTAACCGCTGGCCAAAGAGCCTGAGGTTGTCATTCTTGTGCTACCTAACTCGTGTGGATCAGAACATGTCCAATACGAGTTCACGCATTTTTCTCGTCTAGTTTCTTTGTATGGTGTTGCAGATGACGGTTATGTCTGAGTGAATGTGTTGACTGCTTTGATACAAAACTGCCACTGCTTTACCCACTTGTGTGATAATCCTCATATGTCCTCGTACCTAAATGATACACGAGACTGTCTTCGCCCTAGGGACTGTTGTGCTCTTGGTCTTAACCTCTTAAATTACGTGGAAGGGATTCATTTTTCCTCCCTTCTTCCCCTTTCCACTAACTCACACATTACAACAAGCCTCTCCCTTGCGTGTTTAACATTCTGGTTAGTTTGAAACAGAGTTTGAGCGCAGATTTAGAGCAATTTTCTTTGGTTTTGCTCCTTTACTAGGCTTTTTTAGTGGTTGACAAAACTCGCGCCATCAAGCCAACCCAATTTCCTGCACTTGACGCTGATCAATGTATTTGTTTGAGTTCTTATGGGTTCGTTAGCTGTTAACGTCTTTTTGTGAATGGCTAGAGTAACCTTTGTTTTTTTGGTTTTAGTTCAGTAAGACATTAAATGAAAACGTTTTCAATGGGTTGTTTTAATGTCAGGTGTTGGAATCTGTTTGCCAAATAAAAGACAAATCGTTCACTTAACCATCTTTCAACCGAAGAGTTCAGGGGCGTATCCAGGATTTTTCCACAATACGCACAATTTTCCAAATCCACCTTCTCCTACCCAAGTCCCATATCTTTTTCACGTGCATTGAATAAATTTTCTATTACCATCAGTATGATGAGGTTATGTCGTAAGGGTAAGCGTCTCACTTGATATTAAATGACATCTAAGTCGTAAAATTCCTCGTTGCTATTTTGAGTTTATTAGAGTGCTAAGATTGCTAACAAGTTGGTGGTATCTCAGACTTTTATGCCCGAATGAGTGATTTTTTACTGGTCATTTTGTTGGTTAGTAATTTACCTTGATTAATATGTGAGAATGAATATATGAAAATTATATATTTGAACTGCCGATGACGATAATGACCAGCTCCCAGTTGGCTTATTAGCTCAGTTGGTAGAGCACTGCACCGGTACCGCAAAGGTCGCGAGTTCGGGGACTCCCTTACAAGCCTGAATTTTTTTTCCACGCTATTTTTCACTACTGCATGAGTAGTGTTCATAATTGCGATGATCATTCACATATTCATTCTTTAATCCGCAGTTCACATATATGATTTTCATACATTCATTCTCACATATCCTAAACAAGAGCACAAGCACAGCGCTGACACAGCACTGACACCCTGGACTGCCTCGACGATTCCTTCCCTGCGCAGATATTCGAATAGCATTATCCTTTAGATTATAACGCCAATGAATTTGTTTCGAAAGTGTGCAGTAATAATAATAATAATAATAATAATAGTAATAATAATAATAATAATAATAATAATAATAATAATAATAATAATAAGACACGTAGAAGTGAATGAGACACCTAGAAGTGGTACCCGGATAGTTGTTGGCGCACTTGGAGGAGTAAGCAAAAGGTTAGATGGATGGCTTGCGAAGCTAGGAATTGCTATCAAGACAGGACTCCTGCAGAAAACAGCCTTGCTAGGAACAGCAAGGATTCTGAGGAAGGTTCTTGAAAATTAAACAAGAAGGAAAGACCCAAAGGACCTTTGGCCATTGGCTATGGCTTGCTTCTTTGGTGTGAATGCGGCATAACATCTGCCAGAGCGTAAGCGTCATGAGAAGATAATAATAATAATAATAATAATAATAAGTCCCTTGTCTAATCACAACCGAGTAACAGCCTCGAACCAGTTTGCATTGCCAGTGCTGGGCTACTTAATGTGGAGACAACAATGGCCGGTGACAGAGCTTAAAAAGTTAGATAGAGAGGCTCGCAAGATAATTGTTGAGAATGGTGGGAAACATCCAAGTGGTTCAACTGCCATTCTGTACATGCCAAGAGAGAAGGGAGGTAGAGGTCTACGCTCGATCGAGGAGGAGTGCAAAGTAACGAAGATAAAGGCGGCAGTGAAGTTATATAGAAATGGTGACCCAGCGATGGCGACGGTTCGATAGTTTGAAGAGAGAGCGGAAGAGTTAGGTCATAGCTCGTTAGTTAAAGAGGCAGTAAGGTATGCAGAGGAGATGGGTCTTCAGTTGCAGCTGGAGTACCCAAATCCAACCTGTATAAAGTATGAGAGTGGAGAGTTGATAACAGCAGAGAAACTGAAGGCAGAGCTAAGAAGGGGTCTGGAACAGAAGTCATGGGAAGCGGTACATGAATAGAACTAGCAGGGGAAACTAACCTATGCGAGAAGTGAAGACGAGAGCCTTAATTTCGACGGATGTTTCTGGTGGCTAAGCGGTTGAAAACAATGCCCAACACACGCAGTGGCGGGGATGTTTGAGCTCTATGAACAGTTATTACCTACCAGGCCGTATGCCTGTCAGAAAACGCACACTGAGACGACGGGCGAGGTGATGTGCAGGCTATGTAACAAGGCTCCTGAAAGTGTCGCCCATGTCCTGGCTGGTTGTGCCGCCCTTGCACAGAACAAGTACACTACCCGACATAACTCAGCCCTGAAGATACTTTTCTTTGAGATTGGAAGACTTAGGGCTTGAACACTAAGTGCCACCTTGGTACTCGCCCCTGAAACCGAAGCCAGTGTACGAGTCGAACAATGCACAAGCATTCTGGGATGTCCCTCTATTTACGGAGCACTAAGACGTTAGAGCCAACAGAGTGGATGCGCGCATTGTCAACCACGTGTCAAAGTGGGTCATCACGCTTGAGATGAGTTGCCCATGGGTTACAAATCGGGAGAAAAAGAAGGAGGAGAAAACCACGAAATACGGACCACTTCGCTGAGAATTAAAGCAGAAGTACCAAGGATATGAAGTGAAACGATCACTCACTCACTCACTCACTTGGTCGCCCGGAGGCGGACAACCACTAGATCTTTCCACAGCCTCTTATCAGCCATCAGTGCAGCAATCTCACATGCATCGAATGCCCCAGTATCCCTCTTAAGAGTGTCAATATAGGTAGTTTTCGGTCTTCCTCTCCCGCGATGACCATGAGTGGGCACCCATAGGACTAATTTCTGGGTACTTAGCTCTGGATGGCGATAACAGTGAAACGATATATCATAATAGAGGTATTAGGGGGATGGTGCCGAGACTTAGAAGTCGAGCTGAAGGAGTTGATCGGAAGTAAGAGTAAGGGAGTTCTTCATAACATGCAGAAGGCTGTAATCTCAGGAACACTAAACATCTCTCGGACGTTTAAAGTTGCAACATGAACAATGAATATAGCTTTCTATTTATTAACTCTCTCCAGTCAATATTGCCTGGACTGTTAAAGTTATGAAGTGACAGTCAATGAATTTTGTTTTTACAGCCGAATAAGTAATATATTTAAGAGAATTTTAAAGATTTTATAATTACAATTTTAGGTCCTAAAGTGTTTACCCATTTTTTTCCTTTTTGAGCACTATTCATAGTGCTAATTTTTGTGTATATTTTAAATTTTAACTTTATAACGTTTTATTAAGTTTTCACTCATAGTTAACGGGCTACGCTCAAGCGCTCCGTCATCTATTTTAACTGTATATAGCATACAAAAGTTTTAACTGCATAATAATAATAATAATAATAATAATAATAATAATAATAATAATAATAATAATAGTGCCTGTTATTTGGGCCCTTGGAGCCATATCAATCAACTTTAAGGAGTACATGAAGCGAATCAGCGTGAACGTGAGGTTGGAAGTGATCCAGAAGACAGCATTGCTGGGGACAGCAAAGATATTAAGGAAAGTACTGACCCTGTAAGAAGAAGGAAAAGAGAAACCTGGGACCCGTGGTGACTTGCTGTAACCCGCTCCCAAGGACTTAACCAGGCCCAATCTCCTGCCTGAGTCTATAATGAATGGACATGGCTAAACCTACTGGGAATGTCCTACCACATGGAACTCCTGCAGCGGGTGTGCTTGCTGGTGATGATCAGACGGTACAGGGCATCCTAGGCCACAGGTTTTTCCGAAGCTTAACAACACGAACAACAACACGTTTTGTGACTGAATCGCTTGCGGTTTAGCTGTATTCTAATGTAATGAATGCGTTCAAGTGTGACAGGCGAATTAATTTCAATGGAGAAAAAAATTGTCTTTCTTACCGTTGAATAATAAGCCACAACTGTGGCTCACACGGTGACTGTCATAAGATTTGATAGCGCTCGATTAAAGTCAAGGCCAAAGACATTTGGTAGCAAACTTCTTACAGTCAGTCTCATCTACGATTTCACATTTTAAAACGCCTTCCACATGAAACAAAAGTTGGTTTTAAATTAGTTTTGGGGTGAACTTACTATGGCACGGTAGCTCTGAAAGATTTTTAGACTCTTCCAAAGTCAACAATCAGTTTTCTTTGATTTTGTTGGCAAAGTTTTAATTTGCTAACATTCCAAGAATTTGTGAATAATTCAGTTGTTTTCCTTACAAAAATTATAAGCTTGACCATTATACAACTAATCTTTTAGTCCACTTTTTGTGGACCGTTGGACGCCGTTATCGGCCAAATAACCCATTCTTTATTACCTCCCTATAGGCGCATTATTATAGGAACAATAAACCATATTTTGGCACAGAAATTAAATTGTTATTTTTCTTTGCTACGGTCAATCAATCAAACAGCATATCTCAAACAAAAATTAATAAAGTTTTAGAAAATGACAATACCTCAAAAGAATTTGAAAGTACCATTACCCTAAGCCGTAAGAAAGTCAATCTCTGTTTAGAAATTAGCCGTGTTATAACCTATCAAACAACAGGTTTTGTGACATCATGGAGTAAATCAATTTTGCAAGACAACAACAACCAAACACTCGGTAGTTATTTTCGTTTCCATGGAAACCAGAAATTTAGCTTTTTCTATTGAGCAGAATGTCAATGACGCCTTTTAAACAATTACTTTAAAGCCCAATATTAAAGTTCACCACGCGAAGGCCCAAGCACTATTTCTCTACGCGTTCAGGCAAAGCAGACGTCAGACGCCTAGGATCACTTCAAGACTCGAAAAGAAAGCTGCGATTGGTGAAGACAGCTTGCCGGATCATCACTTCCGCCTGTCGTCAAGGATATCGCATTGCACCTATCAATTCAAACGCTATAAGCTCGTTACAGAGATTCAAATTTTTATTTCGCCGCCAGAATGGATCGTGGCAACTTCAGAGACATGCTAGCTGTGGTGCTTGTACTTGCAAGCTTTCAGATTTCTTCAGGGGTTCCAGGTATTCAGTTTTAACCTACTCACTTGAAAGATCGTGAAAGTAATTTTGCCATGTTTTCCTTTTAAAATGAAATTTTGGTTTTAATTAATCCACAGAGAAAATCCAGGAACACACGCTCGTGGAAAAAGCCTCCCTGCTTGCAAGACCGTCTATCAGTAAGGTAATGCTAAATTTTTTCCCTTGCGTGAGAATTGTTTATTCCTCTTCTTCAAGTTATCAAAGTTTGAAAGAATTTTAATGCATTGCCTGTGTTGAAAATAACGGACACTCCATTGAATGTGTTGCATTCATTAGTTCAATTTTGTTTACCATGCTATGTTCACTGGGGCAGGCATGTCATCATAAACGAAGTACGTCAAGTCCCTGACGAGAAAATAGAATTAAGTTTGATTTTCGTGGCCGGTACTGCGGCAATCGTTATAATCTTTAAGTCGGACCCACTTTGGAAGCCCAACAGTCATTCTCTGGATTGTAATCCGAAATGCAAGCAATATCGTTCCAATATTGTGCCTACATTGTTTGAGAGGTCAGCGACAGGACGCGGTGTGTATTTGCCCAGCATTTTGCTGACAGTTTCGAATTCAAACACACAAAAAGAGCGGGAAATTGAAAATTGCGCTTGAACGTTTATTCCAGAGTATCGTTTATCGTTTCGCTTAACTGCCATCGCCTTGGTGGATGTCCATCAGTCCATGGGTGTTCTGAAATCTTTGTTGTGAAAGAAAACATATCGTCACAAACAAACAATGTAGTCTCTAGAAAAACATGCCACGCTAAATGCAGGTTGTTGTGTTTGCATAATTTCACCGCCCCGCATTGGATTTCAGTGGAGCGTTAAACTTTTAATCCCGAATATCTTACAACTTGTTAATCGTAGTGAGTCTCCCACGAGGAATGAAAATTAAGAATCAAACAAAACTCGGATACAATCCTCAAATGTCACAATTGTTTTGTCTTCTTTATAGGCGGTGTTCTTGTTCCCACAAATTCTCATCAAGACTCTCATTAGCATGGGAAGCTACAAAAATATTTTCACGCCATTAAAACAACATGGTAATGGTCCACAATATCAAACAGTCCGCAAATGAGAAAGACAGTACTTAATTTTAGGCCAAGTGATAATATTATTAAGTGTGTTTCACATTTAATTTTGTACCCTGTTTTTGGCGTGGGTCCCTTTGAATCACGCCAACTATAAATTTCCCTTGACCAAAAATGACCTTATTGTTAGAATGATAAAATTGTGTTTTTCACATTTTCCACACGGTGTGCAGACTTAATAGATCATATCAGCTAATAACGTCAGTTGAACAACCGTTAGGCTTGGGTGCAAGAGGTTAATTGATTTTTTTCTTTCGTCTGGTCGCAAGATATAAACCGCAACAATTAGTTTTAAAACAACCTCACCGTTTACTTAAAACCGTCTGGATCAAGGATAACCGCCAAAATTTTACACTCAAAATGACTAAAATAACAAGAGAGTGTCTTTTAAGGTCCAAAGCAAAGGAACGTTAAAATCGCAGGCACTTGATATGCAAACGAACTCCTAACCTCATGTTAACGGCCTCTCGACTTTAAAACCCTTTTAAGTGTGCATTGGTGATGATTTGCATAAAGCCGTACCGTGGTAGAAGCCGATGAACTGTATCACTAAACCGTGCCGTCCAAAGTTAAAAAAAGAGCCCTAATTCAATCTGACATCACTGCCCTTTCCCAGAGAAGGGAAGAAGCTTGCATAAATTTTATCAAGCGTGATTGCCTGTCGTCTCCTGTCCTTAAGCCATTAATTCCTCGCGTGTCAATTGACAGGCCGTACTGCCTCCGATCAGGCGAACGTGTTCCGGTGCGCTTTGTCCCCAAGACAAAGCGGTTCGCAGATTTCTGCACCATTAAGTATCAAGACCAGTTGTAATCCTTTTCTCTGTTATGTTTTCTCTGTTATTTGTGCTTTAATCATATTTATATCATTATTTATCTGACTGTCTTTATACTGTAGTGTCTTGTACTATTGTCACTGACCATCCTTGTAATTCAGCCTTTTAGGCTGCGAGAGGGATATCAATAAACTATTATTATTATTATTATTATTATAAACAACCAATCCAACGTTTGCTATCGGACAAAATCAAAATAATAAAGCTACTCAGTGTTCATCTCCGCTCACACAAGCACTTTAAACTCCGGTATTTACCCGATGCGATAAAATAAGACGACGTTATATAACAAGGCTATATGAAAAAACAGTCGTTTATTTAGCGTTTCAAAAAAATTGCTCGGTACATATGGTAACGGAAAGATTTCTGTTTGATAAAGAAATCGATCGGTTTCAAATTTGTTTATTTGTGGTATCACATGCATGCACCGAGGGAAACAATAGCGTGTTTCGATTTTCGTGCAGAAGCTCATGTTAATATTGCGCAGGAAAAAAATTGATAGGCTAACAAGTTTTAGATAAAAAAGTATTTTATCCATCACAACGTTTTCCGATGTAATTTTAATTAAAATACTTCTCAATAGAGTGAAAAAAGTATGAAATGAAAGTTGTTCCTTTTTATATTCTTCACTAAAGAAAGTGCAAAATATTTCTGGAGAAACAAGGCGTGACGCAAGAGACCACAGCCCTTTGTATCCTCTCAGTTTTTCCGCTTTATAGGAATAATGTAGTAAGTGCATATCTCAAATAGTTGTAGTTTTTCAGCCATTATTTTCCTTCAAAAGTAGCCTGCGAGCAATTGGCGAGAATGTAATATAATCTACACAGAAACTAAACCCTGCAATCTCATGATCGTGTACGGACTAAGTATTGAAAAACATTGCCCACGAAACACCTATGTTGTTGTACTCAAGAAAATAGCCAACATTTCATGACAGGCTCAGCATATGCGATAACTTTTGAACATTCCAGACTGGCATCCCGGCATCCGGCTTTGAAACATTTGTCCCCAGCACAACCCTCGAGATCCACATCTCTTTGCTGGCAGGTTTTTCTCGTAAGGAGGAAGAATGCAAGAAGAATGTCGAATGATAATTATCTCAGCCAATCGGATGCACAGTACCAAATCTCGCTCCCAGAGCTCACGCTGCTTTATCCAACGGGGCGTACAACTAAAACGAGGTAACCTAGAATTGCTCGTGCGTGAGAGGTATCTCAACGCTGATTTTGTGTAGTTCATACAATGGACGGTGTAAACTTCGAGTTTTGATTGGTCTGGCCGAGTTTGCGATTATAAAAAGTACAGACGTACAAATGACCTCTAGGCTGAAAAATTAAAAAACAAAAAACAGAAAAAAGAAAACAATGTATACCGAAAAATCCCATGTTAAAGCCCTGGGCTTATATAACTTCATAAGGGGTTTTGGGTGGGCTTATAAATGGGGAGTGGGGTGGGGGGCTTATATACGGGGGGCATATAAGTGGAATAAAAAAACGTTTTGGAACGACGAGATAAAATGTATCTGAGAAACGAATTAAAGCTAACATACCATTACATTTAGAGTTACATTTATATTGCATTTATTGTGCGTCACAATGAACGGAGGATTTATTTCAAAAACTTTCAAAAAACTCCAGAACTCTAGTCACCCAACTTGCCTACAGCTCTGTTCTTACCACGTTTCCACGTCACGCATGCGTTCTCAGAGTACACGCGGACATATAACCCTCTTTATACAACATTGCTTAGCCTACGACTGTTAAATAATGCTTCAGTGAACAACATTTTTCGTTACGTGCGTAGCTTACGATCAAACATTTTGGTCAACATTAAACGATGTTAGTAACTAACTCACGTGAAGGGGTTATTCCCGAAACGTCTGACGTCTGTTCTGTATCTTCCATCTCATTACATTATTACATTGTTCTTGTTAAGATACGTGCTTTTGCAATACTGTATGAAATTATGGTCATGCAAATAAAGCTACTTGTTGTTATTAATATGCAGCTTCTCAGCACTCCGACAACAACAACAAAACTTTCATTTAGCATCATTTAACTCGAGTGCTACGCAGCAAAACCATTTTTTGTACTCTAGCTGCGCCGCGTGTAACACGTTATGTAACAGAGGTTCGGAGTGTTGTCAGACAATTTTTGAAAAGTTTAACAGAGGTTTTAAGCCTCGTTCAATTCGCAGTACACACAAGGAAACTTCAGGTTCACATTTCAAAACGAATCCCTCTTGACTTTCCCTCAGTAGAAGTTGAACGAGTACCGCAACCTCGCCTCCCGACCATCTCTTTCAGTCTCGGCGCTCATGAGCATATGAGCATTTCGTTCGTACTTTGTCGTCCTGAGTTAAAAAAGCGACTTTAACATTATATTTATTTTACTTCAGCAGATCCATGAATTAAAGGACCAGGCTTTAGAGGTCCGGTTACTCCAAAAACGAATTTTTAGTGACCCAAGAAGCGAGGTTTCTGAAGGCCGCGCGGACTTAGAGCCAGAAAGCCAGAAACCCTTCGCAGCAGAAGCCAATTTAGTAGCTGATATGCCGGAGCATTTCCTGCAGAAAAAGTGGTTTATGAGCGGTACCAATGGGCGGGACGCTCCTGAAGACCGAGATAAATCTGAGACAAAGCTCGCAGAAACGAAAAACACCTACCAGAAAACCGTGCAGACGCCGAAGCACTTCCTACAGAAGAGGATTTTTATGCGTGGCGATACTCCTGAACACCGAGAGACTTACATTGCTGAGAAGCCTGAGACCAAGTTAACCGAGCATTCAGCCCAGAAAAGGTGGTTCATGAGCGGTACAGATAATGGGCGTGATGCCCCTGAACAGCGACAACCCTTTCCTAGAGCACAGGTTACCCAGGAAAGAAGAATGTACGAGCACCCCGTTCTTCCGAAAGATGACTCTGAAAACACCAGTGTCAGTAGCCTGAAAAAGTTGCTGATTCTGAGGGATCGCGTGAAGGCCATCCACGAGAAGTTGGACGAAGTGATTGAAAGCTACCGGAGCAGCGACGACGACGCAAAGAGCCACAGCAAAGAGCTAGATGATCCGCAGGCGAAGGAGTGGGAAAAAATCCTGAATGGTTTTGAGACAGACTAACTCGCTTACAACAGCTAACAACGGCAAGTCAGGAGTGACAGCAAAAACAATAGGTTGTTTTTTAAAGCTGACTGGTAGGTGAACTCGCGTAGTTTAACTTTGCACCGCGAAGGGCAAGGATGTTTAGGAAATAAACCCCTTTCTGGTTCGCTGGAATATCGGAGGATAATGTCCGCAGTTGATTGATTGTCCGAAAAATGAAATTATGACATTATCCTCCGTTATACTAGACTGCGAGCAGTCCCTCTTTCTTTCCGTCGTCGATCTCGAGCAAACGTGAAGCCCGAGCGAGCCGAAATTGGGGCAAGCGGAAGTCAAGTCGAGCGAGCTCCAATTTCTGCTTTGCGCTCGCTCACAGGATCGACGAAGGAAAGAGAGAGGGACTGCTCGCAGTCCGTCTACCGATATACCAGCAAACCAGAAAGGGGTTTATTTATTTCAGTTTATAACCCTCCGATTAATTTTCGTATAGCGTATATATAGTTGAAAGTTGAAAATGACAACTGTGAATGACGTAAACAACTGCAATGATTGGTTCAATTTATCAGTTTTATTTAATCTGTAATTGGATTCTTCCATTTGAAATTGAAGAAACTTTAAACAGACTGGCTTTGTTTTGTTTTTGTTTTTTTTTTTGCGACCGAAAAATGTATGTTGCCTGATACCCGTCCTCCGATTGGCACCACGTGATCGCGCAAAAAATAATCGGTGGGTTATAAATGAGTATATTACATCCATGCAATCAGACTACGAGCTGTCTCGTTCCCAGTCGTCTTTCTCTGTAGTCGAATTTCCAGCTCTTTGCAAAAAATACTTGCACTGGGGAGGGGTAGAGGTCAGAAGATTAACTTATAGGAAACACTCAGAAAGACATTCTCGAATTCTGATTGGATAGTCCCTTTCCACGCGATGAGCTGCGTTTAAAGTCAGCAATATTTCAACCCGTAAAAGCCCATTTACTTTAATATACATCGTATTTTTCTTAAATAAGTTGACCTGCTTTTTTTTTCGTATGGATTGAAAATAGGAAACTAAGGCACATATTTTCTTGTATTGCACAGTTTGCTGAATTCTATTGCCAATTTGATACATATCTCAGATGAAAACGTTTGAAGGTTCGGTGATAAGAGTATATATATATATGTGTGTGTGTGTGTGTGTGTGTGTGTGTGTGTGTGTGTGTGTGTGTGTGTGTGTGTGTGTGTGTGTGTGTGTGTGTGTGTGTGTGTGTGTGTGTGTGTGTGTGTGTGTGTGTGTGTGTGTGTGTGTGTGAAGCGAGAGGTTACAATACTGGGCCGGGTTGTTCAAAAGCCAAGGAGTTTATTTCTCTATCCACGAATGTTGTTCAACGCTGATATTCTGCAAAATTTTAGATTAGAGGACGTCAATTCTGAAAAGCAAAAAGCAGCAAAAGAAACTTTAATCCAAAAGTTAAAAACTGCAACCAAAGGTTACGGTAATCCTTGATTAAGTTAATCGGCTTTCGAACAACCGGGCCCTGAAAATCCTCCGTCCTTCACATCAAGAAATTTCCGTTTTCATTTTTATTGCAAGATAGTTTGTCAGGTTTTGCCTTCTCCCCCTGCAGAGCTTTTAGGTAAGGCTGTTTTAAGAACAGAATTTATATAGATATACAATCTGCCTCATTCATAGGCGATTGTAGTATGTTAAGGAGTTTAAGCAACGGCGATGGCAAATACGTAAACTGGAGTTATTGTCAATACTTTTTTATATAATAACCAAATCAATGCGCGCGCTCTGATTGGTCAATCAACTATGGTTTATTGTTCCAGTAAACTCATGGAAATTTCGCGCGTCTTCTGAATTATTATATAAAAGAAATATACCGCAAGTTTCTATGGTTCTTGGGATGTTGTCAGAACACTCGAAGAATCCGTAAATCACTCGCCTGCGGCTCGTGGTTTACAAATTCTTCGAGTGTTCTTCCAACATCCCGCGTGGTTTATCAGCTTATAAATCATAGAAACTTGTGGTATATTACTTAAATATTCCACTGAACTTGGTGAAGTTGTTAATTGTGAACAAACTAACTATACTGGGAACTAAGTTAATAACGATGGTGTTGAGAGAAAGAGAATGAAAAATCATCGGTCACGGGCTCAGGTTCGGCAGGAAACCATTCCAAGTTGTTGTTGTGCGAAGCATGGCCAAGAAATATACGAAAATGAGTCATTAAAATACACATATCGTCGTTGCTCAATCCCCTAATTTTTCTGTAACTTGCATGCACATTGACAGTGACGTCTAGCTTAAAACGAAGCAGTGTATCACGGAAAACGTTTAGATTGTTTTATATCAAATAATTCTGTTAAGTTTTTTCAAATAATTATAAACATATCGCGACGCGACTTCTTAATTAGAAGAGTGCACGTACGATATGACAACACAAAATATTTAATTTAATTTTCTTATTTGTTAGAATTATAATTTTATTTTACCTAAATTAAGAAAGAATCCCTTTTTGAATAAAGAACAAAAAGAAAAACTATTTTTTCCTGACGCAATAACTGCAACAGCAAAACCGAGGTTCCATCCACACTAATGCGTTTTCGTTTGAAAACGCATACTTTTTGATACGTTTCCGCCTATCATCTACACTACAATGCCCGAAAACGCTAATGAAAACGAAGGCTTCGAAAACGGTTTTAAAAGTGGAGTCTTTTGAAAACGTATCGTTTTGAAAACGCCTCGTTTCTGACGTGGATAGGTGAAAACGCATCAAAATGAAAACGTTTATGTCATCACGATGACACCGAAAACGGATACTATTGAAAACACATTAGTGTGGATGGCTGAAAACGCTGCGAAAACGCTAGTGTGGGTCACAATATTTTGCTCCGTTTTCTTCGAGATGAAAACGGAGACTTTTGAAAACTCATTAGTGTGGATGGGGCCTAAAAAGCCGAAGAAATGCCCTCCAACTAGACATGCACAGCCGCTCAGTCTCACCGACAAAAAATCCAAGAGCGCAGCAAGTATAGCTGTATTAAAAGAGAAAGCTAAATCAGTTAAGACATCTTTTTATGATTTCGCTACGTTGGTTTTCTTTAGCTCAGTTTGTTGCAAATTCCAACGTTCTCAATTTCGAAGCTAAAATTACGCTACACTAGATTCATCGAGATCAATAGATCGTTAAGTTGCGGCTTGAAAGGAACTTCAGCGGTGATTTCTTTCTTTTTTTTTTCTTCAGGTTTCTTTTTAGATCTTTCATCCGTATTGGGTTTCATTATATTCTTCTTATATATCAGCTCTCGATGCACATTGCATCGGTCACAACTTCTCAACATGGAGCCTGGCGATTTAAGTTAGCGTTCTGTTGTTGTCCCCAGAAAAGCGCCCCTCCGATCTGGTGTGAGTGTCCTTTACCCAAAATTTAAGGTCTTTGTTATTCGACATGCCCTGATTCCCTGTATTTTTCCATTTTATTACCCGTATTCCACTACTTTTTCCCTAAATGTCAACCTCCAGGATCCTAGTAATCAAGTTGGACCCGAACGCGTTTCAAGAAGTAGTATCAAAAAGAGAGTTGCATAAATTCCGGTGAATGAGAGCCATGAGATTTTTTGATTGACGGGACCACTCCACCCTCAGCTCATTATAGTCATTGTCATTTCCCATCTCCTTCCCTCTCCTCCCCTATGAACGAACTCCCATATTATAGCAGGCATCCTTGTAGCCAGCGCCGGCCAGGATAACAATGCTCCCCGTTACCGGAAGTCATAAAATTCACGACATCCGGTCGCGCATGTCCATTGCAATAAATAACTATTGCGCGTGCTCAGCACCAAGAGACTGGAAACCTTAAAAACCAACGTTGTACCCAGAGTCCTTTGATCCCTTGTTCCTGCAGCGGCAGCCTGCGTAGCAAGCATTTCCGTGTGGTTTTTGAGCGCTAAAAAAAAGGAAAATTCGGAAAAAAGGGGAAAAAAGGAAAATCGGCTTTTTTAGCGCTCAAGAACTACAAGGAAACGCTTGCTACGCAGGCTACTGCAGCGATCGAGAAACGATTGACTCTGTGAAATGTCCGGTTCAACTGCGCATGCTTAGAGTTCAACGCCATGTTGGACCTCTATTTTACTTCCGGTCATTTTTGCTGTTGAAAAAAAAAACAATGATCAGAATCGTAAACCTAACGGATCTTTCGAGAGTCGCTCGTTTCTTCAAGCGTGGCAATATGTAAGAAACGAGGACTCGAGCAGAGATTGAGCGGTAAGTTCGGTTGCTGCGGAATAGATTTATAAAGGTGAACGTAGTGGAGCAGGGCCCGCGCAGCAAGTTTGCAACTTGGAGGGGGGGGGGGGGGGCTCACTTCGAACGTGGTAGGACCATCGATGAAAATCAGTCTTCAGTTTTGCTCCATGCTCCCGCGGCTCTTCCCTCGTTTTTTCTCTTTGCCGCGGTACCCACTTCTTACCAAGTTGAGTATCCAACTCTATCTGAGCAGGATTTAGTACTGTTTTGTTTCGTGTTATTAAATATAGCTTAGCTATTGTAGATAAACAATACAAAGTCATATAGTGCTAATGATATGGCTTATAGGGGGCACATCCTTACAGCGTGGAGGAATGATAACGAGTCCATTCCTAAAAAGCCCATACCAGCAAGTTGAAAAGCGTCTTAATGGCAGAGTGGGGATGGAAGTGAAGTATTTGCATTCAGCTGCAGTTTATTATGCTTTTATCAGGTCAGTGTTGCGAAAGAGTGACACGGCAGTATTCATCACTAAACCAAGATGTTTGCGATATGGTGTTAGATCTCGAAGAAAAAATTTCAAACACGAAGTAAATGACTATCGAAACACGCAGAGTTAATGATATCATTATTTTTTTTTAACGAGTTTTGAATACATGCGGGCAGAAAACGTGACAGGGAAATACAAACAGTAAAATATTACAATGACTAGAAAGGTATTTTTGGTAGCTTCAGGCTTTATTTAACTAACGATGCTGTGATAGTGTTGTTATTCGCACACTAAATGGCTAATTTTCAGTAAATTAATATATGCTTTAAACTAATGTTAAAGTAACAAAAATTATTTTCGTATCTTTTACTTCAGTTATTTTTCTATCTATTAACAAGTTAAACAGATAGCATGAAAAATTACTTTCTTTGTTTTCCTTCAACGAATTTGAACGCTTCGGTAGTTTTCAAATATAGCTGTTGTATAAAAAAAATACAGTATTCCTAAAACATGGGCAACATTGTTGTAGCTTCGTATTGAAGGATTTCCGTTCCACACTTGACTTGATATGTACGTTTTATTTTAGTTGCACTTTAGTTTGGAAACTCCTTCCCTTGTTTAAAATTTCTAGCCAATTATTTTTTCGCTTTATTTTGCTTTCACGTTCTGGATAAATAGGTGTTCGAATCACAATGAGTGTGCCTTTGACCAATAAAAATGCGATAAGGGGCCAAAACATCATACCCTGTGTTAATATTGGTGGAGATATTATTGAATAAACCCATTTCGACTGATCACTGCGACCGGAAATGGTGCGCTCAGCCCACTAGTAATTTAAGAAGGCGTTAAAGTAGATCTTTGTGAGTTACACTGGAAAACGGGTACCGGCAGGGAAACCTGTCGGCGAAGTTGGAAAGACGTGTATCATTCCTTGCCGGTAAAATTTAGTTCAAGGAACCTTAATAAACCCACGGAAGATGGCAGTGTGCGACAAAAATAGGATTTATGGAAAGATGACCGTGTTTGATAATTGCAATGGCGATTTCCTCTCTCCGAATTCAAAGACTGGCCCTGTATGGGCTGCTTACTGTAACTGTAGTTCTGATATATCAGATTTATAGTCATGGGGAAGAACTGGTTAACAAGCGACGGCTGCGCGATGAAATTGCGAGAGGTTTAAAGACAAATTATGTGAGATCGCCGGCAAAAGAAGCAGTTCCGGAGAGCAGAGACGCCAAAGAGCAAATCAAAAGAAGGGAACTCGATGTGGAACGGTCAACTTCATTGTTACAGAAGGAAGTCAAAAGATTAAAATCCCGTGTCAATCAGAAAGAAGAGCTTATTCATCGGTTAACTGCGCAGTTAGAAAAGGAAAGGGCACAAGCAGAGAAATTCAAACAGGAAGTGGGAAATTTGAAAGTTCAAAATGCAGAACTATTGGCTGAAATGGAAAGCAATTCCATCGGCGAAAATAGCGGAAGAGGTGAACAAGTCACAGTTGTTGGAAACGATAAGTCGAGCTCCAAGGATAAAATCCCAGCAAAACCGAATGATATTCGGGTATCGGAACGCGTGCAATTTCAAAGCTTTGCTAAGACACATGTCTTTGAAGTCACGTCGCCTCTGAGGCCAAAGGAGTACATATTTCATGGACAAAACGCCAATATGCGGAAAATTAAGTCGAATAGAAAGCATTTCCTGGAAGCGCAGGACATTGCGATCAACTTCATTAACACGAACACGTCGTATCGTGTGAGTCGTGACAATGTCGTGGATGGAGTTTACAGAATCGATATCAACGTGGGAATAGATTATGAGCTGTACTTCAGAGATCCTGCTTCCAATAAGTTTATTACAGTTCGGTTAATACGTCCTCTTGGGCGAATGCAACGGTGACGGCTCCGAGTGACGCTAGAAACCCTAATGAGCTTATCAACCTGATTTTGCCCTTGTCCGGGAGACTCGAACGCTTTCAGCAGTTTATTGACAATTTTATAGAGGTGTGTATCAAAAGAGACAAACACGTATTTCTTACAGTCGTTTTGTATGGCGCTTCAGACTTCAACAGCGTGAAATCAACTCTTAAAGATCTCGAAGCCTCGTATGGTTTTAAGAAATACCAACTGATAATGCGAGATAAGCCTTTTTCTCGCGGCAGAGCTCTTCACGATGGAGTTATGTATTGGAGCGGAAGCCCTACCAATGTTTTGCTGTTCTTTTGTGATGTGGATATAACTTTTCGGCCCGACTTTCTGCGACGGTGTCGCATGTACACAGAGCCCGAGGAAAAAATCTATTACCCGATGGTGTTTAGTTTGTATAATCCACAGAATGTTTATGAAGATGGTAACATTCCGCTGCCTAAAGACCAATTAAAAATTGGTGAGATTAGTTTTTATTCAGTTCCCAGTTTAGATACATGCTATAATTAAACATGGTATTGGTTGAGAAACGAAGTGGCCGCCATTTTGGATTTAGTGGCTGAAAGGCACGGGCACGACTGAGGTAGATTATGTTTATGGTCATGTTGTGCCCAGAGGAGGATAAAAATGCATTACTTTGACCTACTTAGGGGAGTAGGCTTAAGGCTGGTTTCCATATGATCGCAGACGATCGCGGATCGCAGATCGCAGATCGCAAAAAGTTCTGCGATCGTCTGCGATCATATGGAAACACACTTCTGCGATCGTCTGCGATCGTCTGCGATCGCCTGCGATCCTGCGACCATATATAAAGTTGTGCGATCTGCGATCGAAACCTATCCCATAATATTTGTAATTCCGTCAACGCGCGTGTACATTTGACATTTCCGCTGACCAAATTGTATGGATACAGTCGGCTTTGCGATCGTTTGCGATCGTCTGCGATCATATGGAAACCAGGCTTTAGGGCATTGGTTTCGTTTGCATTGTTTCCTCTCTGCCGCCCTCTCATTTTATCATGCATTCACCTTGACGAAATGTAACAGAAATGAATGTGAATGATATATGAAATGAATCATATATTAACTGCGGAAATGAAATGAAATGAAGAATGACCCTCGCAGTTGTGAACGCAATTTATGCAATTGCGAAAATAAGCCTGAAAAAAATTCAGGACTTCAACGGGGTTTGAACCCGTGACCTCGCGATTACCGGTGCGATGCTCTAACCAACTGAGCTATGAAGCCACTGACGTTGGGAGCAGGTCAATTGTGGGTTCATATGTTCCCGTGAAAGAAATGAGTGTGAATGATATATGAAATGAATCATATATTAACTGCGGAAATGAAATGAAATGAAGAATGATCCTCGCAGTTGCGAACGCAATTTATGCAATTGCGAATAAATTGCGTTCACAACTGCGAGGGTCATTCTTCATTTCAGAAATGAATGTAACAGAAATGAATGGTAATGCAGTTACTAGTTTACAGCATATTTGACTGAAGAATAAGCCGTATTAGCAATGCTGAAAAAATATCGAGACGAAGGTTCCACTGAGTAACAGTTCCAGCATACAAGGTCAGGCGCTCCGATTTTCTTCTCAAACTTAGTAACTGCCAGTTTACAATTCCCATACAAACCCTTATATTTAAATACAACAGCGTTTGGGCTACCTGTGTTTAAACTGAAAACTGGCAGTGTTCTCAGGTCCGCCCTCGTCAATCAAGCTTACGTGAGCACGTGCTGAAGATCATGGCACGTTTTAGTCATGAACTAATCACGTGCTGTTGTATCCGTGCTGTTGTATCCCGGTCTGGATACATTTGAATTTGGTCAGAGGCACGTGACTAAGAATCAACCAATCGCAGGGCTCGTTTTGTTGAGTGAAAGTCTAGGGGCGATTTCCTTTTGCATGGAAAAACCGGGTAGAATTTTCTGTTAAAAGGAACAGGACAATTTTCCTCAATAAAAATGGAAAGGGAAAAGGTGTTCCTTTTGCACTGAGTTACTCTTCAAGACACTGGGTACTAACAAAAACAGCATCATACACCAAACCGCCAGTTTAATTCATAAAGGAGCATGGAACTAGTGGGACGCCGTAGATGGTACAGGAGTTTTCGATCATTCCGGTAAAAACGAAGAAAGAGGAATACCTCAGAAGGTATTCCTTTTTTTCAGTTTCGAAAACTTTCCTGTGGAAAAGTCTGTTCCATTTGATTTACCACCGGAACAACCGGGTTTTCCATGCAAAAGGAAAGCGCCCTAGGAATTTTGCAAAACATATTGTTCATTTTTGTTTTACCTCTCTGCAGAGCGTTCGCACGGATTTTGGCGGGCATACGGGTTTGGCATGACGTGCCAATACCGTTCAGATTACCTTCGAGCTGGCGGGTTTGATTTGAGTATTGAAGGTTGGGGATCAGAGGATTTGGTCCTGTACCAGAGACACTTGCTCCAACCAAATAACAGGTAAAACGTACTAAAGTTTTATGTATTGAAGCATTGTAGACTGCGATTTCCATCTACAGCTAGTGGGACTTTGCCAGAGACAAAAGGTTCGGCTGGGTTATGGTTTATCCCTGTTTTGTTTCGGCTTTCGTAAAGTTGAGATCCGTAGACGCTGAAACGATTTTATTTATTGTAGGGGGGAGCAGGGATGGCGTAGTGGTGAGAGCACTTGCCTCCCACCAATGTGGCCCGTCATATGTGGGTTGAGTTTGTTGTTAGTTCTCGTCCTTGTTCCGAGAGGTTTTTCTCCCGTTTTTCCCTAGCTGGTCTCTCCTCAAAAACCCGCAACTTTTCTAATTCGATCCCGAATTTCGAGGGCCACAGTTTTGTCAGTTGAATTACTGTTAAGTGCCACCCTCGTTAAACAAAGTCGGTTTTTTTACCTCCATTCAATGACTTCAAAGATCAGGAAAAACTTGGATCCACGTAACAAGAACATGACGGGGACATGAGCGGAAACATGTTGCAGGGAGGGACAGTTCTCATCGTGTTACGTCCCGGTTTGGTACAACAGCTTTCTTGCAAAAGGACGAACATTTGGCCCAACAACAAGTTGCATCAGTAAAGTTCTGCCTGTTTGAATTTTTGCATCATGAAAGTGACCCAGATTTTCAATATGGTAACTTGTGCAAAAGCATTCTATCCGGCCTATGTCTATGTCTATGTCCCTGCAACATGACCCTTATTTTGTGACGAGCTTCATGTAACCGTGTTGGATCGGACCTCGAACACAGTACCTGCCACAAGTGGCAATCTCCTTTTTGTGTCCTTTTTGAAAAAAAAAAAAGGCTTTCATTGATCAAGTCAGCCCCCAGTCTTCAGCCAATAGTTCACTGAATAATTATTCAACATCGTGGGTATACAGAAAACCAAGATGACAGTTTTTAAGAATTCGTGCTTGTTAATCTTTCTTTTCAGAATTATTCGTGCACCTGATAGAGACCTGTTCCATTATTTTCACGAAAAGAAGTGCGATCCCAGCCTAACAAAGGAGCAGTATAGGTCGTGTTTGGGTTCCAAAGCCCTTGCAGAAGGCACTCATACTCAGATAGCGATGCAGCTCAACAAACTCAAGGACAAGTATGAATCAGACTCTCAACAGGATGACGGAGATCCATAGCTTCTGAGCACAGCACGTGCGCACGTGACAGGTGAATGACTGGACACGTGAGAAGGCCATCCGAATGAGGCTGGAAATGGGAAAATCATTGAACCAAGATGGCGGCAAGGTTATTTGATAAACCATAATGATTCAAGCGCCACAATAGCTGTTGGTTTACATTGAACGATTCCCGTTCCACGAACATTGGCTTTGTGGGTCATAGCCAAGTCGCAAAAAGTTCGTAAAAATGTTTCCTTACAAGGATCATTCTCACTTTTTTAAATTGATAAGCTGGATGAAATTTTGAAATTTTAAAATAGCAACAACGAACAATTTACTGTCCAAGCAATTTAGATTCTCGCCCAAAATGACGAAAATAGGAAAACAAAAACACTTAATATCTCACTCTCATCATCCACTCCATGATTATTATGATATCCAGGGGCGGATCCAGAGGGTGCACCATGTTTTACGTCAACACCAATAAACGACCATGTTTTTTTGTTGTTGGTTTTCTTTTCTTTCTTTCTTTCTTTCTTTCTTTCTTTCTTTTTTCTTATTTTTTTTTGCAGAATACTTGTTATATTAGAAAGCCGCAGGTCATTTTGGAGGGGGGGGGGGGTGCTTCTTTTTTTTTTTTTCCAGAATACTTGTTATGTGAATGATATATGAAATGAATCATATATGAACTGCGGAAATGAAATCAAATGAAGAATGATCCTCGCAGTTGTGAACGCAATTTATACAATTGCGAAAAGAAGCCTGAAAAAAATTCAGGACTTCAACGGGGTTTGAACCCGTGACCTCGCGATTACCGGTGCGATGCTCTAACCAACTGAGCTATGAAGCCACTGACGTTGGGAGCAGGTCAATTGTGGGTTCATATGTTCCCGTGAAAAAAATGAGTGTGAATGATATATGAAATGAATCATATATTAACTGCGGAAATGAAATCAAATGAAGAATGATCCTCGCAGTTGTGAACGCAATTTATGCAATTGCGAAAAGAAGCCTGAAAAAATTTTTTTTCACATATGAACCCACAATTGACCTGCTCCCAACGTCAGTGGCTTCATAGCTCAGTTGGTTAGAGCATCGCACCGGTAATCGCGAGGTCACGGGTTCAAACCCCGTTGAAGTCCTGAATTTTTTTCAGGCTTCTTTTCGCAATTGCATTGCGTTCACAACTGCGAGGATCATTCTTCATTTGATTTCATTTCCGCAGTTAATATATGATTCATTTCATATATCATTCACACTCATTTCTTTCACGGGAACATATGAACCCACAATTGACCTGCTCCCAACGTCAGTGGCTTCATAGCTCAGTTGGTTAGAGCATCGCACCAGTAATCGCGAGGTCACGGGTTCAAACCCCGTTGAAGTCCTGAATTTTTTTCAGGCTTCTTTTCGCAATTGCATAAATTGCGTTCACAACTGCGAGGATCATTCTTCATTTGAATACTTGTTATATTAGAAAGCCGCAGGTCATTTCGGAGGGGGGGGGGGGAAGGGGTGCACCCCCTGCATCAATCACCTAGATCCTCCCCTCATATCTCTCAGTAAAACATTGATTGTCGAGCAAAGCTTAATGAATTCTATACCTTGTCCAGGTTAAACGACTTGAAAACAGTACTTTCATTGTAATATGGGTTTACCTCTTGGGGATCAAGAGTGGTCACTCAAATGGGGAACAGTGGCTTCATGCTCAACTGGTCACATTTGCTTCGCATTACCTTTTCAAACTGCTTTTCAGTAGCTGCGACACAAGCTACCAGGTTAAAAAACAGAGTCGAAAAGACACCATGATAAAGCTTTTATTTCAAGTCTGCTCTCCAATCACCTGTTACTTCTGCGAACTACCATTCACAAGATTTTCAGCTTTAGTTCTTTTCTGTTCCAGACAACTCACATTTGCAAACATTAGTAAATAATGGAAAGCATTGTGAAACAAATCGAAATGACAATGTAAAAGTGTATTTTACAACAAATAAAACAGCACATAACGCATGAATTAAAAACTTTTGGCCAACACATTAACGTGTATATGTTCCTATGTGTTACTGTTCAGATTAGAATTAATTGTATCTGTTGTGCAAGCAAGCAACAACATAATATTGAAAGAGGATGCCAAGAGGCATAAATTACTAATGGCTAAAATTTGAAAGGAAAAGAAATTTGTTTTAACCAATCAAATTATTGTGAGGTGATTAGACACATGACAAATACTGGAAACTCCAAACACCCGTCCAATTCCAAATTGCTACTACAAACAATACCCATCAACAAAGTAACACAGCTTGGACACAAAATCTGCTAAGGATTATTCTTGCAGTGAAAAACAAAACTATCAAAAATGGTCTAATAAAGAAAGAAAGTGACATCTTAAAACTGCAACATTTTTAGGCTTTCAAACAAACATGATACTCATTTGGAAAGCTGATACAGGAGAAATGGTACCAGAAATGCCCATGCTAAAGTTCTCAGTTTAGTGTTACCACAGTAAATGACAGGAGATCCGTGAATGAAAGTGGAGAAAAACAAGCCATTCTACTATCAAATTCTTGAATACTTGAAATGTGCATAAACTTTGACAAGCTTCTCGTTAAACAATGGCCACCATAAAATTTTACTCCTAAACAAATGTTTTACCATGTGAACTGCTTCTTCTCCACTTTCAAAGGAGCTGAAATAAGTTTAAAGCTGAGTAAACTAATTGGTAATTAATGACATAACACACGTTGTTGCAGATGGTTGAGAAATTGTGGAACAAGTTTATCCAAAAGAAACAAAAGATTGTGCCACAGTAGTGGAATAAATGATCAGCAGAGGCAACATTTAAGCTGTCTAAACCAAAGCTGTTTCATATTGCAATACATGCACTGCTATTGATGGTTGACTAATGTTAGCCACAGAAATATTTCATCCAAAAAGAACAAAAGTGTGTGTCACATTAGTGTAATACAAGTACATTTCAAATGCCTATCTAATATAATTAAACACTAAAGCTAAACATTCTCCCAATTAACTCTTTCCCAGCTTGACGTCAAGAATATAAGTAAGACTATGTGCACACCAGCTTTAGCTGTGTGAACCAGAATTGTCAAGAGCCTCTTGGTATGTGCTCACCACAGGGATGTCTCCACTTAACTGTAAAATGCTTTATTGTACTGTGCCTGAAATTTATTCACCCTTCATCTGAGCGACCCTTTTCAGTGGCTTGCAAACAATGAAAATGTTATAAAGCTGAATTAATTTTCATCCTCTTCTTCCTCTGACTCTTCGTCATCATCTTCCTCGTCCTCATCTACACCATTCTCAACCCGCTCCAGTCGTACTTCAATAAAAGGAATATAAATGTTAAGTGCAGGTCTTGTGATTGCACAATCAATGTCTTCACTACCTGTAGCTGAGCACTGTGAGTACTTGCAAAAATAATTTATTACTCATTTATTTATTGCCCTCAATACCAAAACATGTACTTGTTATAAAAAAGTCTGACTTGCCACTCGCCAAAATCTTAAAATTTCAGAAATAATGATTTAATAATATGTATAAATATATCTTATTAGATGTTTTGGCATGTATTATCGCAGAGTATTTTTACGAGTTGTGATGTATTTTGACAAGCCTGTAGGATGAGTCAAAATACAAACAAGTAAAAATACTCCACAATACTATATGCCAAAACATCTATTAATAATAAGAGATTTATTATCCATCTTGTATTTCAAACAAAGAATTTATTGAAAGAAAAAAAATTTTATCGGGCAAGTGATAGGTTTTATGTGACACGCATGACATTTCCTACAGTGCAAATATCCAAATGTACAATATCGCGGAATATTTGTACTCGCCTTGTGCGTTTTCTGTACAGTAACTAACAGAGTTGGATAATGAAAACAGGTATTCAACATGTAGTACAAACGACACAAAAATGTGACCACATGCAGAACTGTATTTTGAGAATGGTGTACTTACTTGAATCATTGTTTCGCACCATCAGCTCTGCAGCTCTGATTCGTGGTCCCTGGGTGTCAAAGCCCATGCCAAAACTCAGCAGAGTTGTGTTCTTTTCCAAGGAGTTCACAATTTTCTGTTCTACCTGGCTGCCAATTATAGCAGACTGCAAGTATAGAAAAAAGCAATTGACAAATTAACTAATTTTACATAATAGAGTTGTACAGCTGTATATGAGCCCATAACCAATGACATCAGGAATATGAAAATGTCAACTTTTTGGGTTTCAATTTGTTTCCGGTTTAAGAGTGTGAGTGCTAATAAATTTGTTATTAATTAGACTACCTCATACCTGACCACTGTTGGGATCACTTTAATAGAATAATTAACTGTACACTATGCCATACAGGGTTGGCGTAGTGGTTAGGCAAAGCCACTCGCCTTCCACTGATGTGGCCCAGGTTTGATTTCCGGACTCTGCGTCATATGTGGTTTGAGTTTGTTGGTTTTCTACTCTGCTCCGAGACGTTTTTCTCCGGGTACTCTGGTTTTCCCCTCTCCTCAGAAATCAATATTTCCAAATTCCAATTCAATCTGGATGCAGGACCTCCCTGCAAACCACTTCGGTCAGTGGAGCTCCCTGGTTAAATATCGGGATTATTATTATTATTAATATTATTTTTTTGCCATGCACAAGGTTCATCCCTTGAAATCCACCAATGCACTAAATGCACATTCGAAAGACTTAGAATGTAGATTGAATTGCATGGTTCACTTCCAATCTTTGAGCAGAATTTAACCCTTGTCTTAAAAATCTACTACATCAGAATTGTGACGGTTTCATAAAATCTATTATTTTGAAGTCTGTGGTTAGGTTCCATCAATTTTTTTGTCAAGTTTTCAAAAGAATTCCTTTCTACTCAATCCTTGCCCACACGTCTCTCCACTACCTACCCTATGAGATGCACATTGGAGGAATTCAATTAAGAGCAAACATATCTTTTGAAGAGGCTTTTATGCGTGGTTAGCATTAGAGATGAGTTGTGACTACCATGATTAGGCTTTGTAAAATTATCTTCCAAAGTTGATAGTCTGAGACAGATTTATCTGAAAAAACAATCAACACAATATGCATACTGTACCTGATTAGCCAGTCGCAGAGCCTGCAAGGTGGTATTGGTTTCTAAAACTTCCATGATTGCCTGAAAAAAAAAAAAAAAAAAAAACAGTTAGATCAGAACAAAAAGACAGTAAACAAACACTCAACTCTGCCAGTGGAGAATGTCTTATTATTTCACTATTCCTCACAAACTCACTACACTATCAAGAAAATTAATGTGTTAAGAAGCACGCTCTCATTAAGGAGTATGTTTCAACATCCTCAAATTTACCACTTAATCAAACAAAAGGAAAGTCAGCAAATGAAAATGAACTTTTGCAATAGAGGAAATCCTAGATAAACACTTTCCAACTTTTATAAAACCACATCGAATAAGTTATTTTACCCACCATAATTCCTACACCAGTTAAAAAGTTTGACTCCAGGTTGAGTGTCTCAAGGGTCTTGTTTTTACTCAGAACATCAGCGAACAGCTAAATCAAGACAAAAACAAGACTGCAAATCTTAGCAGTGTGCATGTATAAGTACAGCTGCAGCTTATTTCAAGAGACAGTGCGAAGAAAGCACTGGTAGGATTGTCATTAAAAGGTAGCTGTGTTGTGGTTCAAGTTTTCTCCTTGGTTTAAGTTTTCCCCCATGTGTTTTTGGGTATGGTAATGTTGGTAATGTATGATAATTACTTTAAAACAAAGGGAGAAAAATTTAAACCAAGGATAAAATTGAACCACAACATCAGCAAGCTAAATAGTTATCAATGCAGTAAGGATAGGGTACCAGCTACAATGAGTTTTGAAAATGACTAGAACACAACAAAAATGAAAGTCGTTGTTTTGTGGCCAACAACATTCCTGGTGTGAGAATGAATATACAAAGCTTAATAAAAGCTCAGACAGGTCAGATAGCTTTCAGTCCAATTCAGTTCAATTTAAAGCTGTGTGCATAAGTCATAGCCACTCTCATGTACAAAAAACATTAGAAATAGTTTAATTTACTATGATCTTTAGCTAAGGGCCTCACTGGCAGGCCTGTTCCAAGGTAAAATAAAGTTATTCAAGTCCAAGTTACAGCTGTATTTAAAGAATTTTAAAGTGGATAAACAAGGGCGAATTTTGTCTTATAACCAATCCTTGTATGTTGATGAGGAAGTTACATTAAGTAAAATTCCACAGCACACACTCCAGCTGGTGGACTATAATGACATGTAATAACATTTTAAAACTACCTTGGCTGTCTTGTCGGTCATCTGCGTGTTAGCCAGATGAAGATGTCTCAGGTTGGTGTTGCTTTTCATGGCCTTTGCTACATCTTCAAGCACCTCTGTTGTCACTTCTTGGTGATTATTTAAGTTAAGTGTTGTCAGTTTAGGGTCATTACTTTTTAACTGATCCATAGCTTTGCTCAGATCCAACTCGTTCACAGCTGTCAGGTCTGGCTTTTTAATCTTGGCTGCTTTCACAACACCTGGTATGTCCAACAACACAATATTACCACTTAGCAATATGGACATACAGTGTAACATAACAAATGTATGTGTGTTGTGAGCACCTAAGTAAGCCCAGTAATATGAAACACTCAGCTAAATTCTTCAGCTAAATGCACTGTATTTAACTGCACTTCACCAGAATGCACTGGTAATTTTACATGGTATGTTTCACTCTCAAGTACAGCAATTATTAACATCAAATAGAGTCCTCACGTAATTTTTCACCTCAGAAAAGATTACAGTAAAATAGTTAAATAAATCACATGTAATTGCCAAAAACAAACAGCAATGACTTCACCCACCAGGCTTGTATTTCTTTAGTCCACTACCCCTGAGCGCTTTTCCAGCCTCTGTCTTTTCTGCCCAGTGACTCTGACTTTGTGTAAGCATGCTGTGAACTCCAAGAATGGCTGAAAGGAGAGTTAAGAGACTTAAGCAAAAATCACAGAGATAACTTTAAATTGTATGCAAAAGTTATATAACTAGTAGGGTGAAATCTATGTCAAGTGATTTTCTCATGGAAATAAACCCTGTATCCAAGAAATCAGTTAAGACAGCTCCCTTATCACCTCAAAGCAATAGCTTTTCTTCTTTGGAGAATACTATACTGTATCTACAGTGTAACCTGTTGGCCAGTTTGTACACCACAAGGTTTGTTTAGAAGTTGATTTAAAGGACCAATCAGCATGCCTGTGTTTTGGCATAAATGTAGCAGAAACCATTGTTTGTTTAATATTTATTTTCTGGTTTCTTTTCTTTCAATCTTTTGCATAATGCCACTTAGTAAATGCAATACCCAAAAACTTTAAAATAGTAATATTATGCTTGCTTGCAACTTTGCCTCTTAGTTTCGATTATGTTTCTGTTCTAAGAATAATTAAAAAGACGCTGAAACTGTCACATTACTGTAAAAGATGTAGACTAGTTTTACTTCACCAGACTTACTGGCAATGTTGTCGCTACCCTGTGACAGGTCACATGACAAACATAGCAGCACACCTATCCCTGACCATAACTTATTCCTGGCGTGAACTCAAACTAATATGTCAGATAGGCACTATCATATTCTGCATTCAGAATATGCAAGAGCCTTCCAAGCAATATTGTTAGGCAAACCAGAGAAGCCCAGATCTGTTTAAGAAAACTTACCTGCAAGTTCCAACATCTCTTCATCAGTAGCATTGTCCAACACCTCACTCAGATCGTCAGGAAGCATGGGTTCTGGTTCTTTCCTGCCTGGCTGCTCCTTGGGTCGCCAAACCTTGCCTCGTGTTTCCTTCTTGTAGGGAACATAATCTTCACGCTCCTTAGTATTCTTGGCTTGTTCCTCTAAGTGGTCCAACAAGTGCTGTCTGTCAAATGGACCAGTACTTTCCTTGTCTGTTTGATTAGGTTGACGTTGGTGAGTTGGAAGCAGTGCATTCTGGAAAGTGAAGCAAAATATTTAAACCCTGAGAGTACGAGACATTAATATTGAAGTAGCTCGGGAAAATGATGTATCTGTTGCATGTTGATAGTATTTCTGACTAAATTTTACACTACTGTATACCACTCAGTTTTTATACCTTCAATTAGTACAAAGAAACCATTGAACAGAAAACGTTGGACAGGTCATCGCCAAGTTTCAATTGTTTTTTGATCTTGACTATATTGTTGAAAGCATTTCTTACTTAATCCAGAGGATATATTGCTATCTATAGGGCAATAATGTTATCCACTTTTTGAAATATCTTAGCGTGGGAAACGCAACAACGCAAGAAACGCAACAATTTTGATTGAAATGTGCAAGGAAAACCTGCCAGCAAAATTTAACTTGACAGCTTACTGTCGTAGACCAAAAACCACCCCTTCAAAAACGGACTAAAATCCTGCTGCAATTTCTTTTCGTCTCCAGTTAATCCACTGGTAAATTATGTTTTAACGCCTTGACCTTATTCATATTGGGTACATACGTAAAACAAACAGGGTTAAAAGTTATCTCAAAACACATTCCTCCTAGCTACACGAATAATGTAGTGCAATTTTCCAGAATAAACACGAACTGCGTAAAATTTTATACCTCGTTTAAAGTAAGGCAAGTACTTATAATCCTCCAAACACCAGTACACTTTTAAGTTTTACATCTGGTAAACTTTCTGATCCAGAAAGTGGAGCACCAGGCAGGCAAATTAATCAGTCGCTCCCCAACAAAATTATAGGAGACGCACTATCGTTCAAAACAAAACTACCCAGTCGAGATGAATAAAGTGCGCCAGCTTACAATAAAAATGTGCAGCACAAACAGTACCCCAAGAAATAGAAAACAAGAGTCTAGCTGTTCATATTTCTAGCGACTAGCGTACAGCTGTAAATAGCATCAACAGTCTGCTGTGACCAGTGAAGCGACTCTATGCTCTCCCCAGATCGGCTGTCAAATATTACCAAAATATGATAACCTTCATTCACAATTCGTACCTCCGGATCAATGGCTTCATTCAAGGCTGCTAATTCTTCCGGAGAAAGAGCTTCGACTAAAGCATCTTCGTCGATATCCTTGAATTCATCGAGGTCAACGGGACCTTTCTTCTGTTTTAGCCAAGACATGGCGGCAATTTCCTTCCCCAGAACTAAGCTTGCTATTGTCGGCGTTCTGCTTGGAGCAAATAACTTCACCAGCCCAGCAAAACTTCCTGTCGTGTATAATCACACTTTACCCACGTACAGAACCGGTGAATTTGAGTTGCGAGAGAGGAAATGCAGGAATAAACCACTACAAACTTTAAAAGACAGCGACTCGGAAACTCCCTGCCTCGCAAAACAACTACGCCCGACCCAGTCCCCTATGAGGCCATTATGAATTGGTGATGAGCGATGAGAAAATCAACAAAATTGTTGCTGGATTGTTCTTGAAAGAATTGTAAAAGACACGGGATTTTTAATGAGAAAATATGGTATTTCATGAGCGTGTCCCCAAAAACGTGTCTTAATGTTCTTTAACAACATAACTGAACTTGCCGGAGCTCAATTTCCTCCAAGAATCTCGGAAAATTCTAATTCTCTTAGAAAGAGTGAAAAATCTTCCAGTCATGAAAATTGTGCTTGAAAAGCAATAATGTTAAACTTACATCTTTGTTTTGATAAGTGAGGAAGGACTTGTTCTATCAATAATCCTACCATGTTATAAGCAGTTATTTGAATAAGTCAAAATATTTTTCCGTATCGCCATAGAGTCAGCAAAACAGATCAATATTGCACTCGTGCTGCTTGCGTCAAAACACAGCCTTCGAGCCCTTCGGGCCACTGAATAGCAATTATCCATATTATGTTGCGCT
>JAEMWC010001000.1:75000-115000 GCA_016490735.1 Pachyseris speciosa | reverse complement strand
TAAAAGCAAACCAACTGGGCCGCATGAAGTGGATTTCTTAAGAGGGAATAGGAAGGACTAATTACAAAATCTCATGTCCCAAAGGGGGTGGGGGGGGGGGGGCTTATTAGAGAGGGGGGCTTATTAGAGAATGGGGATTAAAAGAGACGGGGGTCTTAATAGAGCTTTTACGGTAACTGAGCGGAACTTTCTTGTTGAGCTGTTTGTAATGTTTTGCAAGATTATTCTGTGAGGGTAATTGCAAGAATGAAATCCCAAGTCCAGCATTTACTAAGCGTCGAATTACATGTAGCTCAATGTAACAATTAGGGAGGCTTTACCAACGACGACGGCCACAGCTCTGGAAGGTTAATTTCTCGCACTCGTTCTAAACTTTAACGACGTTTCTACCAAATTAATTCCTGGATAGTTCACCATCTTTGTACAATATTTTTGGAATAATCACCAAGAAAACGCTTATTTATATTAAAAGATGTTTTCGTTGGAGTTGCCGTCACCGTTGCTAAAGCTCCCTATTTACTAAAGACATTAAATACTTCCTAAATAGGATGGTTTCCTACCTTTCTTGGCCTGGTAGAAACACTAACTGCAGCAGTTTCTCCATCATGGCCCTCCTGGAACACATCCACAACACATACACTGGAGGTGGGGCTGAAATTGCGGTCCCGGATCAAAAATTCCACACACGGGGCATGGCGGTAGGCTTCCCAAGAATCGTGGAATTCAATGTACTACAAGGAACATACGCAACTACACGTCAGCTGTGAATTCAGTACAACCCGTTTGTCCTTGTATAGTACCACAGAAAATTTTCATTTTCGTTCATAAACATTTAACAGCATTCGACCAATTTCAATTTTTCAAGGTGATTTATCCAACTTTTCTGCTAACAAATTCCAACGAACAAGCTCCCAACTTTCTCTGATTACGCTGTACTAAGTAATCAAAACAGAATTCGAGCATATATGCCGCTGAGGGAGACCACTTTGGCTTTCGATTTTTACCCACAAGTTGCAGTTTTATGCATTACTATCGCCAGCTAATCAAAGTCACGCGGAAAACAGAACAGTGGTCACCTTCTTGCAGCTGGAGCGCGCTATCCAGTTGTTATTAAGGTCCCTGAGCTGCACTCTGATGTCACCGGCATCTCCATGAACTAAAACCGGTCTAAAGGCCGAAAAGGGGAAACGCCCAAGCTCCGCTTCAGAATTGCAAACATCCTAAAAAAGATTAAAAAAGATGCAATTAGCTACAGTTCTTTTGTGTAGTTTTTTAAAGTACAAGTATAATATTGTTAAAGTCTGAAAATTTTAGTCTAACGCACAACTCGTTTGAGGTTGTGATCTAAAGTTTTTACATCAATACTTGAAAATACCCAGTTTACCCTAACGAAACTAGATTTTTCTGCATTCCATGGCAAGGAGAGCGCGTTTAAAAATGATATTTGAAAATTACTACGTGATAATTACAATGTTTATTTATAATTGTAGAGTCGCATCTCACACGACAGAGAGTAAGAAAATAACTTCAGCTTCCAGACCCGTGCGAAACAGTTCAAACCTCTATATACTGTGTCTGGAAAGCAACGAAAGCAATAAATACACAAGACAAACCTTGAAAGCTGCCTCTGTGTCATCCATCAACACCACACTTAACTCCCAGTCATCGTTGACTCTAGGGGGAGGAGCGAAAACTGCCGCCAACATACGCTTGGTAGCCTGGCCACGTGTGTGGGGACGAGCTCTGCCAACCAGGCTGAAGGCAGAGAAATGATCGACGAGGACTGAAACCGAGTTGGAGTCCACTTGACACTGGTCCCCACGCTGGTCTCCACGCGAGCCCTGAAGTGCTACGTTCTTCCACTCGGACGGCTGACCTGTGGGACAGCGGTCATTCATAGATTTACTTTTCAATATTGCTGTTCTTCTCAACCTTCGGATTACGCTCTCATTGTATGAAAACACGATTTGAATTATCACCGTAAAACGTCTGTGTGAGTTAGGTTCAATGAGAATATTAATTTTCCATATTCAAACAATTTTCCAGCAGTATTACAATTTCCAAACAGGGTTTCAATTCGTAAGGAAACTTCCAAAGACTAAACCAATTTACCATTAGTATGGTAATTGCCGTTTTTACAGTTCAAGCAGCATAGCAGTTTCAAAACACCATCACATAGTCACAGTAAACAGTTTATCGAAATTCGGGCAAACTTTGAAAGCTGTGAAGTATTTATAAAGCGTTACACTCACCAGTTGGCGTGTCACTTGACTTGAGAGCAAAAGACCATCCGTCAGGAGTCATAGATGCGCAGTGTGGCAGGCGCAGCTCAACAGGTTTCAGAAACTGTGTACCATGAGGGCCGCACATCACTAGCGGGCTAAGAAGAGTTTCTCCTAAAGGGAAAACCCAATACCATAAACTGGTTTGTCGTGCTTATTTCACCCTATTACATGTCGTAAACAGAATGAGAACAGACCTTGATGAACTCGTGAATTTCAAATCTACCCCCTGATAGAGCTATGAGAATAAGAAAAGGGGCGCTTTCTATTTGAATGGAAAAACCGGGGAGAATTTTCGGTTAAAAGGAACAGGACAAATTTTTCTCAATCAAAACGGAATGGGACAAGCATGTTCCTTTTGCACTGAGTTACTCATTAAGAGACTGGGTATTAACTAAAACACCACCAAAAAGCGCGTTTAATTCATAAAGGAGCATGGAACTAGTGGGACAACGCAGATGGTGCAGGAGTTTTCGATCAGTCCGATAAAACCGAGAAAAGAGGAATACCTCAGAAGGTATTCCTTTTCTTTCCGAAAAATTTCCATTGCAAAAGTCTGTTCCATTTGATTTACCATCCGAACAACCGATTTTTCCATGCAAAAGGAAAGCGCCCAAGGACACAAGCTGACCAATGGCTGTGAGTGTCATGATTGCTAAGGCCTTGAAATGTTACCAGCAAGTCCAATTTATAACTTCCTTTCCATACAACATACAACAGGAAAAAATGGTCGAGTTTTGAAATAACTTCTGACATCCGAACAAGTTGGAAGGTCATGGGTTCAACCCGTGTTGGGAGAACTCGGGAGTTTTCTCCGTGTATGGGTGGGGTGGGGCAGAAAAAAAAAAACAATCGGCTCACACCTCACAAAAATCGTAGTCGTTTCATGTATCCGTTTGGGAGTAGCTGGTCAAAACCATTCGACCTTTTTGTATAGATTATTCACTACTTTTGAGCTCTAACCTCGATTAACAAATCGGAAGACCGAAGTGTTTCTTACAAAGCCGCGAACTACGAATATCTAAGGACAAAGTTGCAGTTTGGAAGAAAAGAAAACAACTGAAATAAACATAATACCTCGATCGGAGTCCAGAGGGGGCATGAAGTTGTTGTCTTTACAGACTTTGAAGTAAATTTCCTGCTCCACTCCCGGGGGATAGCTCCCTCCGGTATAACGATACTGACCCCGGACTCCGGGGAAGACAGAACTCCCCCCTGGGAGGTGAACTTGCCGCGGGCTGTGGCCACTACTTGTGTGTCCTCGTCAAGAGATTCAAAATCACTGCAAGATTAACACAACAAAAATATGCATTGAAGGTAAATAGAACAAGGCTAGTAGGTTTGTCATCAATCCAGTTGCTGTTGGGATTAGCTGCCTTAAACTACCAACTCAAGTGTTCACGCTTTTTTCAATATCAAACCTACAACACTCCGAATACATTATGCTCGGATTTATGTAATTTGTTCTGAATATTCTCACGGACTTTTTATTAAACCAGTTTCATTTGTATTTTCCAATGTCGATAATCCACAGACTCTCACCTGGTGACAACATTCTGTCCATCATGGTCAATATTATCCAAGTCTGTCATCTTCTGCCGATACTCCGATCTGTAAGTTGTTGGTCTCGGCTCTGGTTCGCGCTCTGGTCGGTTGAACCGAGGAGATCCCGACAAACGAAAATTGTATGTCACTGGGTCTCCCACCCGAGGACCATTGGAAGGCCTGCTCATGGGCGGATCACGTGACTGCCTGTCCGCAGACGAGGGTCGGTCGGGATTGGGATTGAAAGGTTTTGGTGCAAAAGCAGTATAGGATGATCGGGGTCTTTCGGGTCTTACGTCCTCCACTCTCGGCTCTCGTCGGGAAGGAATCGTCACCTCGGCTCGATATCTCGTCTCGCGCGGTAGGCTTGCTGATGCTGAACGAATGGGAAACTCTCGCTGGGGCGCGCTCTCCACTCGAAAATCGGAAACGTTCGCACGAATCTCAGGTTCGGCCTGTTTCTCTAAGGTTGGGTAACTACGTTTTGGGTAGTAGCTTGAATGTGCCACCGTTTCTTGTCTGTCTGGGTTAGAATAATCCACCACAATATTGCGAGGTTTTCTATCGTACGATTCCGACTTTGGACGCGGTTTCCTCTCTTCCACGGAGCGCCTTCGTTGAGGAATTAGCACGGACTCCAGGTCCTCCAAGCGCTTTTCAAGATCAAAGTTCGATTCCTTTTTCTTCTGTTCGACTTCAATCGGTGGCTCTCGGACACGATCTATCTGCTCACGACGCTGAGACGACTCGTTATCGATCGCCCACAGTTTTGACACTGGGACTCCCACGCGCTGGTCGTACTGTCTAAGAAGATCAGAATCGGTTTCCACCTTACGAAGGCTTTCGCGTTTCATTCTCAACTCTTCGGCATCGCCATCGTTCCGATCAAAACTATCGGGCATCCTGGTCTTTTTCAGCTCCCTTCTCAACTCAACTGGGTCTTCTCGAGATGGTAATAACCTAAAACACAAAAACCAAAACCAAAGCAATTACTCCGACCAATCACAACAGAAGTAAACAGTGCAATGAGCCAATCAGAATACGAAGCAATTACATGTAGCCGGCGAAAAGCGCGAGAAATAAAAAGCGCGTGCAAGTCACAATTGGTTTTGCTTCTCATTGGTTGAGAAAGTGGCGCGAGTTTTCCTGTCCAATCACAGAGCAAAGCAATGCAAAACCAAAGCAAAACCATAATTACTTTCGACACTCAATTGAAAATCGCTCTATAACATCGAATGTCAGTTATTACTTCATTCAACAATAGCTTGCAATTATCAGCTCACCCGTAATTTCTTATTGGATCAGTAGATAGCTTTATCAATAGGTTTGCGAAATGCAATTTTGGTAGTTAAACATGTATTTTTGCTCAAATAAAGACATTTTAGACAATCACGAATACACTTAAACAGATATACTTTATGTATGTCCTATCAGAATGAACACTATCAAGAAACTGAGAGGAAATGTTGGAACCCCACACAAAATGTCTTGTCACCCCACTAACGGTACTAAGACTGGATGAAACATTTAATATATCGAGTACTGTTTTCCTCTGATAAAGCTGTTCAAATTGAGAATTTGAGATAAGAAAAAACATAACACTTGAACAGTTGACAGAGTTCAACTCAGACTACAAGGCATTGACAACACAATGCTCCAGCTTGCTGTGCTTACATCCTTGGCCTTCTAGGTCTAACTAAGCACTGCTTAAACTTACTTCACAACGTTTCCCGAGGGCTTGTACCCAGGTCTTTGCCGTTCCAGGGTGTCTTCATTAAATCCCTGTCTGCCATTACGGAAATCCTCATCATCGTAATGAGACCGAGGCCCGTATTCCTGCTCATACTGGTCTGGGTCTGGATACCTCAGATGAGGCTCGGAGTAAGCGCCGCGCATGCGGTAATCACGTGGCGGTGGTGGCTCTGAATGAACCTACAGGAAACAAATGCATAAGATTAAGGCCCCGTCAACATTAATGCGTTTTCAAAAGTATCCCTTTTCGGTGTAATCGAAAACGTATCAATAGATCTGCGTCCACACCACTGTAAGAGGTAAAGCTAAATGCACATTTCCCGCGCTTGGCAACGGTTGCACACATTTCCCGCACTTGGCACGGGTTGCACATTTCACGCGCTTGGTAAGGGCTAAATTGTTCTCCGCACTGTTGGCATGGGCTGCAAGTCTGCAGTAGATTCATGTTACACGAACACTTGCAACTGAATGGTAACTTGAGCCGTTTCCGTTGTTTGATAGTGTATTATAGTGAATTTTGGGTTAACGACAGTCACAAGGCAACATTAAATAAATTCAACTCGATGATGAACATGCTTATCTAAGTTCCTCCTAACCTCGCTCGCACGATCTGCAACTACCATATTATCGTCTTCAACATGCTGCGTGGAGGAGGATGAACGGACAGTCGGTGAGTCTAACGTGGAGTCGTAATCGTAGGACTGGGAAAAGCGGCTGGGCATACGGAACTCAATGTCTGGTTGTTCGTCGAGCTAAAAAAGAAAACACCGAAACATGTGAAAAATACTAAGGCTACAATGATACAAATTCCCCCACACTTAAAACGCCCTAAAAATATGTTATGGTGACCAAACAACAAGTCAATAGATTGCGAGATGTATCGATCATCGTGTTTTACAGGCGTGGGACAAAGAAAAACTTCGAGCTTCCTGACGAGTAAAGATTTGGCAATCCCTTCTGGGCTACAGTATTCTGGGCTATCCAAATCCAAAAATTCTCATTTCTGTTCTCAACTGTCTACTCGGTATCATAGTAGAAATTTCCCAACCTTGTCTTCGGACATCCAAACTAGATCTTCTTGCTGTTGTTTGATTTCATCCTTCACACGCGAATACCAGTTGTCCATGGAGCCCGCAGGAATAACAGCTAAAAAAAATAATAACAATAAAAGAAAAGTATCACCTTAGCTTCTCCATGGAGCTCGTTGCCAACAGCCTGTCAATTACCGTCGATTGCATCTACCCGTGAACGCACGCGCCCACAACATGTTTTCACGTGATGTCAAACGTCTGCGTTTCAGGTGTCAAACTTTTAAAGTTTTCCCGCCCAAATGTGAAGTTCCTTCGGTGCTCTCGTGGTTCAACTCACTGTCAACGCTGTAAACAAATCTGAGGAAAGTCAGCGAAAATCCCTTCACTGATATATATGATATATATTGAAAGTAGGACGCCTTTTTGATAATTTCTTCCTTTCTTGTTGACTGAAAACATATCCCTGCGAGTAGTGAAACACTACCTTAAACATCACATTTGGGCGGGAAAACTTTAAAGTTTGACACCTAAAACGCAGACGTTTGACGTCAAGTGAAAACATGTTTTGGGCGCGTGCGTTCACGGGTAGATGAAATCGACGGTAGTTTAAGAAGAATACATGCATACATGGAGTACAATGTACAATGCCCAGATACACAAGCCCTTTTTAAACGGGAGAGAGTTGCCAGCTTTCGACTGACAAATCTGCTTCGTTGTGAAAGAATTTAAATCTATTTTTTTTTAAAGTTTTCACTGGAGTCACAATTCCAGATTTTATTTGATGTTGTCATCCCTCAAATCAATGGCTGGGAAGATTTTAAACTTTTTTCGCCCCTTACAAATTCTCACAGAATCCGATTCTTTTGAACCGGTTAGAAATAAAAATGTTCCCAGGCTTTAATAGGTCCAGCGCTTGACACTTTTACACAACGCTTTACAGTTCAAAGTTCTCAAACCTGTGAACATGTTGCTGTAAAACTCTTCCAGTTTAAGCGAGTTATCGTGCAGTTTCTTGATCATTTTAGCGGATTGATCGATGCCGTGCTGAGTTCTCATTTCCCTGAAAAGAGAAAGACAAGTTAACAGATACGAATTTATTTGGACTGCATACAAAGTGGTGAAACTCTTGGCCATCTACCTTCGGTGTGGGTCTTTAAATACTAAAATGTGACCACTTTCAAAAATACACAAAGCTATTGAGCAGAGCATTTCGGCCACGTTTACTACAAAACTTCATTTTATTTTACGCTTATTTTTTGAAATTACATTATTAGCATGAAAGTAAAAAAAAAAAAAATGGAAATACATATATAACAATTGACCATTTTTCCAGTATGCCAGCAACGTACATCATTATAACACCAGGTATGCGGCCAATCAAAATCTACACAAATTCCGAGTTAAAACAAATACTGGCAAACAAATGGTCTCATTTATGGCCATTGATCTTTGGCAAGAAATCCCATACAAGTTTAAAGATCTAAATCAAATCGCTTTCTCCAAAAGCATTAACTATCTTCTATCTCAGCAACATCAAACGTAAGTTTCCCCAACTCTTCTAGCTCTTTCTTTTAGTAATTCGTCCCTCTACTCCCATGTCTTTTATATTTTCACTCAAACGAGATGGAGGCAAACTCGATAACCTCGTGGTTCTATCAGCCTCTATGCACACGCAGCACGAACGTGGTTCTTACTTTGGAGCCTGTGGGTGAAATCCTTCAAGAGTTCCCATTCAAAAGTAAGCGCTGTACTTCGTAAGGTGCCGGTAATTTCCACATTAACATTTTCGGTATTTAGGAGCATCACTTACTTGACCATCTGTTTGTTGGGAGGCCTCAGGAAGATGACAATGGGGTACAGCTGGGCATAGTTTAGCCGCTCGACCTCCTCAGGGGTGATGTCCAGTAAGCAATGTTTACCCTACAGAAACACGGATAATCAATTTATGACATATCCTGTGACTATTTGAAATCGTGACTGGGTGAGACTGAAGAATCCTCTAACTTCACTTGTCAAATTATGGAGTATTCAACTATGGAGTATTCAACTATGGAGCCTCCACTTCGTACTAGATCCAATTTAACACCGAGAATACGAATATGACCCATTGTGTAAGTTATCTACCAAGTGGTATGATATTCATAACGGGGGTATCTGACAAGTAAAAGGAACGATTGTAAACCTTACTGAATTTAAACAAAACAGTGCCATAATTTCGAAGAAAGTAATCAAACTCACGCTCTCAATCACAGCCCGGATAGAATTGTAGCTCAGTGATCTACGAGAAGACCTCATGGGACTCCGCCCAGCTGGTTGCATTCCTCTGAAAGCAGCTGAAATTACAAAAAACAAACACTATCAAACTACTTCTTGCAACAACATCCCGTTTCACCCAGCAAGTAAAACAACGTACCCAAACTTATACTGTTGCCAGCTGAGAGGGCCATAACCTTACCAATGTGAAGGCTGTTGAATGAACAAATACAGCAGAGTAGCATACTCACTTGGGATGGCAAATGTTTCTGGCATGTCTAGGAGCAGTTTGTCTCTTGTTATATCAGCGATCGGTCCAAGTAAAACCACTGGTCTGACAAAGCCAGCTAAAAAAACATGAAAATAAATGATAAATTTTCGTGGAAAATCAAGCTTTCAGTCCTTTGAAACCAAGCAAGGAAATTCAAGTAATGCACAACTTCAGTCCAAGTATTTATAAATTCAGAAAAGACAATCTGGATACAAAGGTATTTACACAAAATTTTGCCACATGCAAAACTTATCTGAACACAACAAATGACCCACTTACGTTTTTTGAGTGCCACTCTTTCATAGGCTGGTAATCTGTTTTCTCTCGCAGTAGAATCTAAAAAAGGTAAAGACATTTTTCTTGTTGATCTTTCATTCCTAACCACAAATGACAAATAAGGAGGCAAGCCGCCACCCGGTTAGCTCAGTGGTTGAGCACCGGACTACCGTGCGGGAGGTCGCGGGTTCAAACCCCGGCCGGACCAACACTCAGGGTCTTTAAATAACTGAGGAGAAAGTGCTGCCTTTGTAATGACATCTGCAAATGGTTAGACTTTCTAGTCTTCTCGGATAAGGACGATAAACCGTAGGCCCTGTCTCACAACTCTTCATAATTAATTCTGTGGGACGTTAAAGAACCCACGCACTGTTCGAAAAGAGTAGGGGACGTAGTCCCCGGTGTGGTGGTCTATCTCTACTAGAATGTGGTTATGGGGGAGGGATTTGCAGTTACGGGCCTACAGTAATTGGCGCACGCTGTTGTAGTGTCCCTGCCAGGTCTCTGGCGAAGCTAATAAAATAAAATAAAATAAAAATAAAATAATTTCAGCATTTTCAAACACCAGGTTACGTGACTCAAAAATTGGACATAAAAGGGGCAGTGTCAAATTGTAAAAAATCTAGAAAGCAAACGAGAACTGTTTACTGACGGCAAATGAAAATTAATGGTCAAATTTTCTTCAAAACTGCCATTTTAGCTCACAGAAACCACTCTTAAGTGTTTTTGGTTATGTGTAGCAAAGATGAAAATGAATGCCAACTAGAAAACATCAGGCCAATGTTTTCAAGTTCTCTAAATCTAAATCTAGATATCATTTTGTCTGCAAAAAACCTTGGACATCACGCCAACTCTAAAATAATTAGAAAATAACTACACTAAAAATATACAAAATAAAAAAAAGGTATACTATAAAAAAATCTACTGGTAAAAGTTAAACTATTTGAGTTTGCTTTTAAAAGTGCAGAGGGATCTCAGATGAATGCCATGATAACTTAGTGTGGCAAATATTTCTTTTAAAATTTGCTCAATTTTATCTCACTGATGATCCAGAAGCAATACAAGAATGAAAAAGTCACTGAAAATTGATTTAGTAAACTGGGATTTCAAAATACGAGATAGGAAAAACAAGAATGAATAAGTCACTGAAAATTGATTTAGTAAATTCATGGTCAAAATATCAGAGGGATTATTGCCATGATAAGTACTGCCCCTCTAATATACCATTCTGATTTTAATTTGTGGCAACATTCCTGCCGAACAAAAAAGTGTTCTAATGAAAAATGATCCTCGCAGTTGTGAATGCAATTGCGTAGCATATTCGATTATTGCAAAAAGAAGCCTGAAAAAAATTCAGGACTTCAACTGGGTTTGCACCGGTGACCTCGGATTACCGGTGCGATACTCTAACCAATATTTCATTCACAAAAAAAGTGTTTCATTATCAACATTGAAGTCTTGCAGCTGACAACAAAATCAACAAAAACTGACCAGGAAATGTTGGTAAAACTGCCGCATCTCTCACTCTAATAAGCATGTGCATGCGACTTACTAAATGACTCTTCATCCAGATGATCTGATGAAACAAACTTGTATTTCTTGAGTGTTCCTCCTCTGGAGGTGCTTCTTTTCAGGCTGCCATAATTTGCCTCTCTTTTCCTTGGAGACATTTCTTCTACTTTGTGCTGCACCTGAGCTAACTGCTCAGCCCTGCAAGGAAACACAACCAATGGTAAACCAAAAAACTTCACTTCCACTGTGAGTGGTTAAAGTTAATTTTCACTAGCAACAGAGTCGGAGTTGGAGTTATAATCAGAAGCATGGAGCATTATGATCTAGTGAAAATTGAAGCAATGGAGAAATACTGATTCTGTTATGGCTGAGTCGCTTATGATCTAGTGAAAACTAGATCATTGGGGTTGCAGGCACTATTTTGGTATCATACTGTAATCCGAGAGCATGAGAACAAGTATTGTGATTGGTTGGTTCCTCCACTTCTGCTTCCGACTCCAACAATCTTGTTTTCAATGGATCACCCACTCTTTGCCTCCAGTTCCCCATCAGCAGATTTTTATACCAACCTCTGGTATTCAAGTAACCAGGGCTGAACATCCTCAAATTTACATACACACACATCACAACTATAAAGCAAAAAAGGTTAATCTATGTACATGCAGGGCCGTTCTGGATTTCAGGGTTGTTGCTGAATTGGTTAACATACCCAAATCAAGTCACCTTACCTTCACTATATTTTAGTTCAATGGCTTTTTAAGGGGCTATGTCACGAGTTTTTGGTATGAATTTAACAAGCCACAGGAAATTTTTGGACTGATGGAAACTCAAAATAACGCTCCAGTTTGGTTCAAAACTACTTAACTACTTTTCTACTTTTTTCTACTCTACTAGTGCAATCAAATAAAAAGTAATTGCCTATGGATGGTCAGGATGGAAACAGATTGCAATTTGAAAAAAGTGGGCCACTGTTTTTTAAGCTTCAGCTCTCTGGCCTGTCTAGTAAGAACCATTATAAACCAATTATCAGTTGGTCTTCTTAAGAAAAAAAAACATTGTCTTTCTGTTGGAGATCTAAGAGCAATTTGTGTTTAAAAAATGTTCTTAGTCTTAATTTAACCCAAATTTTGCCCCAAAGACCGTAAAATAACTGTGACATGTATAGCCCCTTTAATGCACAATAACCAAGTTAATAACATCAGGTAAACACTTTGACACCATGGTCCTTTTCTGCCTTAAAGAGGACTGAGAGTGACAGATGTAATCCAGGTCCCTCCCTTACACCCCTGGACATTATGAATTTCACAACCCTATGGTGTGTGAAATCACAGGGAGTTCAGACAGAACAGTACATCTAGATATGAAACCTTTCGTTTGCCACGCCATGGTTCACACAAAGTTTGAACATTTTTTAAAAGTCTTTCCAATACCTACAACAGTGTAAAGGAACACAATGTACTTGGCACACTGCCAAATTTCTTATGGTAAACCAATTTGATCATACTTGCAAAAGATACAGTAATTATTTGAAAAGAGTAGTCATGCCAGGTATTACACATATTTCATGTACATGCCTGTTTTTCAAAATAAAATACTAAATTACCTGGATTTGTTTGGAATAATTCCCATATCTATCTCCTGTCCAGTCTTGGTCACAACCTGTGCGCGCCAAGATCCTATCACACCATCATGCATGGTATCCAAAATATGGAAAACGTCTTCTCGCTGGAAAGACAGTTCATAGTCCTTCATAGCTTCATAGTCAAAATGAACTCTGTAAGAAAGAACAATTCATGTTGTGTTATGAAATAACCAGAGAAACAGGCAATAATGTTGCTACTATTGTAAACAGATTTTCAGAACTATAACTCACTTGATGTAGAAGGAGTCTCCAGATTCCTTGCTAATCTGATCATAAGCTACAGCAGAACAAAAGGTTAAGTTATTCAAAAGCTTTGAGACACAATGACTGAAAAAAAAAACAGTTGCACAACTCACGTGAGAGAAAACAACTCTTGTGCTACGTCCCAAATGGTCCCAAATTTCACTGTATCACTGATGTCATTGACAGTTATTTGACAATACTCATTAACTTACCACCCACTCATTAAAAGACCATCTTTCCCAACAATTTACATGTATAGATACGTATTATGCTTTCCCCCAAAACTAACAGTTCCATTTGGTATACATTTTTGAGTTGCATGCATTTTCAAAGTGTTGCTCTATCTTCCATAATATCAACATGGGACCACAGTTGAAACCTTAGTTTTTGAAACAACCACACCTTTATCACATTCTAACGATTGAGCAATATACATGTACATAAAACTGTGCATCCTCTTCCAACAATTTTAAGTCTCAGCCATACTTACTTTGTCTCCTGTACTTGCACAAAAGGTTGACTTCATCTCCAAGTGACAACAAAATCAACACAGCTTCTTCACGAGTGATGTCTTTAAAATCAATGTCGTTGGCCTGCAAAAAACACATTTATAAACATGATTAAGTTTTTTCTCCCTTGCACAGAAAACATTGCTGCCAAGTACTGGACAGGCACATGTGTATGAGGCAAAAGCAACACTGATATGATACATGTAACACAAAGAAGAATTTTTGCACAATCATGATCACTACTTACCATCAAAACTTGGTCCCCTTTTCGCAGTCCTTCATTGTAGGCTGGGCTTCCTTCCTTCACAGCTGCTACAAAAACTCCAGTTTTGTTTCCACCAGACACCTGAATGCCAAGACTTCCACTCTTGTGGAAAGATACCAGACGAGCATCACTATGAAAAAGCAAAATCTCTGTTTAAAATGTGTTGCATGTAAAAAAATTATCAACATGAATTGGTGAAGAGTGGCACAGAATGGAGGAACCTTGGTGACATTGGAGAAGTTAACAGGAGCTGGCAGGAATTGGCCACAGTGTACACTGGAGAACCACCTCCCTGTGCAATACTTAGCATATCAAAAATTAATGATGATGACCACATCCTCAAAGAGGACATTAAATATTTCAAGCCACTATCAGTGACAACTGATTACAATTACCATAATCCTTTGAGTTTTTTGCAAAGTACTCACAAAAATTAAAGCTGCTGTTATTTGCAATGGATTTCAAAATTTAAATGAGATAGGAAAAACTCAAGCATGTTGCATTCTGGTAGTTCCATGCAAATAGTGCCATTATGAAAAATTGCCTACAGATCACTGTTGTGAATAATCACCAAAAACTCCTAAAAGACGAACCACAAAAAGAACGGAGGCTAAAAAAATTCATTAACCCTTTCCTCCCTAAGAGTGACTCAGATTTTACTCTGTCTAATGCCATTCAATTTTACTTGTCCCCTTAGGGGTTAAAGGGTTAACCCTTTGAGCAAGTTGAACAAGTAACATGTACATAAGGAGAAATTAGATGCTAGTCATACCCTCTGTATCTCCTGCGGTCCATGGAGTCCGTGTCGCGTCGTTCACTGCGAGGTGAGCTTGAGGTGGAATCCACGTAACGTGAATCATTCACAGGAGATTCACGTCCCCAAGAACTTAAACGACCAGGTGTGTATGTAACTAAAATAAACAACAACAGAAAGCAAATTTCTTGAGCAGAGGTCTTCGAGTTATTACATTTTGTTTTTTGTAACTTAATGTAAAGCGCTTCTGAATATTGTTTGTAGTTTTAGCACTATAAATTCCTTATCATTAACATTATTATAAAACGATTCAGTCTAGAGTAGCAAATGCCGGAAAACAATGACAGATGTCTTCCAGATTATTCAGAAAACAAGAGAGCTACATGCTACCCCACCACATTCCTTTTGTTTTTATTCTGGGTTGCCGTCAGTGTGTCAGTGAAACATGACCCAATGCACCCATGTGATCTGATACAACTGTATGTACAGCGTGAATCAATATCCAAGGGAAAAAGCTACATGTAAACAGTCACATAAAAGGAACTGATATCACAAGGAGAGAAATAATGGTAAAACATTTTCTTGACTAATCACCTTCTGCAGGTTTTGGGTAATCAGGTTCTGATTCTTGCCGTGAACTCTCCACAGCTCTGAATGGTTCCTCCCTGTCGCCAAAACCAGACACTCTCTCTCCTGTGTTGGGCCTCTTCCAGCTGGTTTCTGAAGAGTAATCAATAACAAATTTAATGAATACTCTTGAAAGCATTACCAACTACTATCTCAGTGACCTAGTTTTATGGCTAAGGGCTGCTGTTTAAGGGGGATCAAAGCACCTGAATGCTTCATTTTCTGTTAGTTCTTTTTATCTCTTTCCCCCTTTATGACATCAGGTCAAAATTCAATCATTAATATCAACTTTACAACCTTAAAATAAATTACTTTCAACCTAACATGTTCCTGTGTGGTAGAGGAACAAGTAGTGATATGGGCTAAGGGGGGACTAACTTACCGTAAAAACTCATGTATAAGCCTCACTCGTAGATAAGCTGCACCCCCAAATTTCAAGCATGATTTTGAGAAAAAAAAATTAGAACTTGAAAAAAATCAATCTGTCAAAAAACTTGTTTGTTTTTTCGCAGTTGTTCGCGATAAACTTGCTGAAAACTAATGCTGTGTATTTGCAGCAACCTTAAGACATTAAACAACTCTTACAATACCGATTTACAAGCTTATCTTTAATCGATTTCCTTAATTCTTGGGACTGATAACAGTTGTCTTCATTGTTAAAGCCCACAGTTGAAATAAAAACGATGAAATTGAGCAGGAGAACGATTCAAAACTTTGATGTTTGCTTAGTAACCACACAGACATTTATAGAGGGAAGTCTGGACACCAGAGTAGCTGACAACGATCAAGTACAATACTGGGAAAGGTTCGCTTTCGCATCAGCTGTGCGTGGATAGTGTTTATAAAGACATAAGGAAGCCATCAGTCGGAGAAAAACTTGTAGCTAAACCAGAGTTCAACAATCCTAAGGATAAACACACCATGCAAGTAATGAAAGGCAACTAAACGGTCAGCCAATTTTGCCTCACGAGTTCTCCCGAATAGCATGGTATTTTCTCTCGCATAGTGGAGAGATTGAAGTGATTGGTCAAAGACGACATTGTAAAAGTCTTTTGTGGAAGTATGGAGATTCCATGCCAGTTAGAATTTAGAACGACTGGCAAGCAAGATTCAGGTTTTGAACCTGAAGATACAAATGGCTCCTTTAGAAGCCAGCATTTCTACCGAAAGCAATATGTTTAATCTTTATTCACTGAGGGTTTTTGGTGCTATTGGTATTTCTGTCAGTATTTGTGACCCCATGTAGAAGTCAGTTTACTCCCTCTGAAAGTAATGGTCTCGTATATAAGCCGCACTTACAATTTTGAGCCCACAATTTCGGCAAAAAGGTGTGGCTTATACACAAGTTTACGGTAACTACAAAATTAGCTAACATTGTTGCTGTGGAAAGTTTCCAACCCTCATATCTTGGAAACCCTAATGAGTCACAACCATATTTGTTAAGTCACGTGACCAGAACAGGCTTAAAACTCAAATGGCTTACACTTCTGGATATCAAAATGGTGCCAATGGTTAATGATCGCCAAGGTGCAAAAGTCTATGTATCGATTTTTGGAAATTCGCGTTTTTATGAGATTATGACGTCATAAGCACGCAAATTCATACCATTTCGTCATTATCATTGCAGTTATGTAGGTTAACAACAATTGCTTACGCAGGCTTGTAAAGAAGGCTGGAATATGTCCGATTGGCAAAAAAAATCGGAACTTCACATAATTTTCTCCAAGTTTTTGGGATTTTTCTCTCAAAGCACGGTTGGGGCCTGGGGCAAGTTACGCATGCACAATAACAATTTAGAAATTTTACATGTTCACCTCTTTGCACGTTTCACCAATATAGTGGTAAAAACACCAAAAAATCATGTTTTACAAATACAATCGGCCTTGCGCACGGTGTTGGTTACCACGCGTCAACAACCCCTAGTATTTGACTTTTGCCCTAAATTTTGTCGCTAGAACGCTAACTATTTCAATTGTCGCCTACAGATCCTGAACACTTATCATTTAAACAATTCAGGCCTACCTTTCCAGTTGACTTAAGTTCGCGTCATTTTAAGAAAACATGGAACTTGTCTTTACCACTTGCGCCTATATTTGTTTACTTCCGTCACATTTGAGGACAACGTTTGCATCATTTATCAGCGTTTCGAACGTGCAAGAAGCGTGCGTTTGGTTGGTTTGTATCGTTTGACAGGCAATTTCAAACGTGCGTTTCTTTCGTTTCAAGAGTTTGGCATCGTGCGTTTCTATCGTTCCAAACGTTTGGTTCGTTTCAAACGTGTCGATGGTTTCAATCGATGTTTACGCTAAACCTCGCACCGAAAATTAAAAGCCATCGAAGATTTTCATCGCGTCCCAGCTCCAAAATATAAAAAGAACCAGTTTCAACGTGAAATAAAACATAACTTAATTCAGAAGCTTTGATAACACAGGGCACAGGAATTGAAGTGCTAACTTTCGCTGCTGAAGTTAAGCTTAGAAACTTTTTAAGACGCTGGGAATTTATATTTTCATTCTTAATGAAATTTGATCGGAGAAGAAATCTGCCGCCTTGGACGTGACGAATGTTGTTGACTCTTTTTATGTCATAGCGATTGTAATGTTTGGCAAAGCATTCAATCTGTATTTCTTTTACTTAGACTTACCTGTTATTAAACTTATAACATTTTGATCGACTGCCTCGTTCAAAGACAAAATAAGAAATTTGTGTGACCGTGTGCTTTGGGAATTTAACAATGTAATTTCCTTGGCGCCGTTCCGACGAGACAGAAAATGTACATTCAACAGCAAACCACACTTGAAAGCGCCGGTTTGCGATGACATGCAGGGTATATTTTCCACAGAGGCGAAATTTATGAATGGAACGATATGTTGTATTGTGAGAAAATTCAAGGTTTTTAGTTTTGGAACTGTTTGAAAAGAGGTATAATTGAAACAGCTAAATTAATTTCAGTTCGCGGGAAAATTTCCCGTGAATTATCAGATCAAGAAAAGGAATTTGCACAAATGCAAGAAAGCTAAATTTATCATTTTGTACAATTATTTTTAGACTTTGATCGATAAAGATAGACAGGAACCTCTCATACAACTGAAGTAATTCGACTGGTTGTGAATTATATCTATATATGTACTGTACTACGGCGGAATGATTAGGATGATTGTGAAGATGAAACCGACAGCGAACGATTAAAAAGTTCCGAACGCTTGAAACGATTGAAACGCAGCTAAAAATAAGAAACGTTTGAAACGTTTGAAACCATTGAAACGATTTGTTTTACACGATTCACACGCTAAACTCTGCGAACCAAACGCACGTTGCAAACGCCAAGTGCACGATAATTTCAATGGCCGGGATCCCTTGCCGACGAACCCAAACATGTGACACTGAACTTGTCAAAGCCACTGCTTCATTATCAACTTATTCAAAGTTTAATGCGACGGATGAGAAAGTACAATTAATGTGCATCTCAAAAAGGTAAGAATTAGTGTGATATTGTTGTAGGTCGCAATTTTAAGTGTAAATTTGTCCACCTTGTTTCTTCCGAATTTGAACAGTTTTGCGCGAACGCGTTTAAGTTTTTTTTAATTTTTCACACGAAATAATAGGTTTTCTTGATATTTCTTGTATACAGGTTCATGCACATAAAATTTAGTTTTAGTTTATGTTTTTGAAGTTTCCAGATAGTTTCTACGTTTCTTGCTTTGGACTGTTTTCTAGCGTCACACCTAATTTGTTACGCGCGTGGTAACCAACATCGTGCGCAAGGCCAATCCATAAAAATCCCATGTAGTTAGGTTAGTCCCCCTTACGACATTTAATGCCCTCGCCCCTCTTATCATTCTTTAATAACCACACCTTCCTTCACAAAATTAAGTTGCTTCACATCCCTGCTTATGGTCCTAACAACATCACATGTACCGTAATTTCCGGGCGATTACCCGCGGGTAATGTGTTAATTTTTCTGCAAACAGTTGTTGGTGCGGGTTATAGGAAGGTGCGGGTAATGTGATAATTTTTAAATCTTCGGTATAGTTTTAAAACCGTAAGTAGGGGAAAAATATTACATTCATTAGAGAAACTGTTCCTAAAAACTGTGTATTGCCTCATTTATCCCACTTTAATTGCCTGATAGACTTAAACGAAGAAAAAAATCGCATCGATCGAGTGACACACTTCAGCGAGAGTATTGTTGAAAACCTCCAAAATTCAATGTCATACCTTCAATATAAAGGTCTTTTAACGAACCTTGTAACTTACAGGAAATGTCTGGAACCTTTTTATGCCAAAAGAAAAAACTAAAAACACTCCAAAAACACAAAAGAACGAAGTTGTAAACAACGCGCCATCTTCCATGACGTGGTAACCTGGTAATGAACGACCAACCTTGGTGAGAGGTTACCAAGCCAGCAACGTGCCTTGAGTCACGCTCGATTAAGCTTGATCGCACAAGCAGAAACAGGATGGTTTTGCTCAAGTTTATTGAAGAATTTCTTCCACAAAATAACTTCACAATGTAGACCCAATTAAATCACAGGGAATGTGGCAACTTTTGTGGAAAAGGGTATGTGAAAGGGTATGTGAAACAAACAGGCTATAAAGTGTGATGTCAATGAAGACCGAACATAGCGCGGACGTAATCATAGACAAATCATGGAACAACCAATTGTATTTCCTAACATTTTCTTTATTCAATACTGCACCACTTGCCATTAAATATTCTTCTTTAAACTACTTGTGTAGTTTCCCTTTTTTACTTCACTTTGGAGTCTATTGTTATGCCAATGAGTCTATTGTTATGCCACTCGCTGAATGACCATTGAGTTTTGACCCATGTATAAGTCGAGGGCGACTTTTTGGAGTGATTTTCAAGACTTAGAAGGTCGACTTATACACAAAGACATGGATTATTCATCGCTCCAAGTTTGTGAGTTCTTATCCCGATAATACAGTAGCATGATTTTCTCTGGTTTTGGGGTGCGGGTAATAGGCCAGTGCGGGTAATCTGTTGAACTTTTTTTCCCCTTACGACAAAAATAGACCGCTGCGGGTAATCTGCCATGCGGGTAAACGTCCGGAAATTACGGTACCTTTCTGATTTTGAAATAAGGTTACTTCACGATTGTAACGTTGCTTATCAAAAGTACAACTCAACTTAAGAGGACCATCTAACTGCTGTTAAAGATTTTGATTCCTACTGGGGACTTGAATTTTTCATTGCGTGCCATACACGATTAAGAGAAAGAATATTACATCTCCCTGGATGTACATGTACAAGCAGCTTTAGTTTTAAAACTGAAGTTCTGACCTGAAAATGGCATGTTGTCTTTCTCCAATGGGGGTGGGGGTCGCTGTGGCAAGTCCTCTTCACTGTAATGCCTGAAAGCAAACAACACCAAAATCACTGTGAATACACTGACACTGGTCAGAACATAAGGAAAAAACTAAATTTACTATGAAACTAGTGATAAGAGTTGATAGACTTAAGGTTTGCAATCTCCCAGCAGGGGGTTTGTTATTGTAACACCAGTAAGCACCCATCTTTCTCCCTAGATAATGGAAGTCAGGGTTTTCCTTTACAGCCGGCAACCGACAATTTTTCGCCACCTGTGAACAGCTCAGTCACCAGCAGCTGCTTGCCAAAGAATCACTGTTGTTCAGTGATAATTTTCGCTGGCATGCCCATAATCTCTGCCTGCTTTACTCAAAACCCTGGGTGGTGCCTAGGTTGGTCAACATCAGTCCTGTTGAGAGCAATGTCTGGAGTGGCTCAGCAGGCTGATCCTTGCATGGCAGTCTCTTTCCGCAAATATTGCATCATGCTTGTATTATATCACACGAAGTTGTATCATGCTTTTAAAGGGGGCACTTGCAAGCAGGAGATTTACAGGTTCCTAGAGTTCTACATTTTCAGATTACTGCAAATATAACATTGGATTGAAAAGTGCAACTCTTATTATCATTATCATTATTTAATTTTAAATGGTAGGCAGATATGATAGACTACTTTGTGGAAATCAAGAGAAAATAAAATAGACTATAATTGCTTCCAGCAAAGATACCCAACTAACCTTGGAGGAATTTCTGGTTCTTCCTCTCCATACCCATTAGGCATGTCCCTTTCTCTCCCTTTATTCCTGAATGATGCAGGCAGGGAATGGGTGCTATAGCTAGGAGGAAGATGGTCATCTTTTAGCACCAAAAGGTCAAGTCTGTTGGAACGCCGAACACAATCAATTGCTTCTCTCAAGCTCATCTCTTCTGTCTTTCTGTCATTAATCTGAAATAAAAACCAAACCACCATAAGTTAGCAAGTAGTAAAAGCTTGTACAGTGTAACTTATCAGAGCTGTTGCTGACCAGTATCCAAAACGTGCAGTACAACTCATTTCAGGAAATGTTTGACAACATCAAAAGTTCACCTTTTTTGCAAGAATAACAAATCATGACAAAAAAAATACCTATTTATTCACATTTTGAAAAATCTTTTGAGCAGTTGGTCTCCAAATTCACAAAAAAATTTTGTTGCAAAACGTCACCCTTGATAATTCCCAGGAATAAATCAGCTGAAACAATTCAAGGCCCACAGCAGTAATATCTTGCATTACCATACAAGAAAACAGTTCCTTAGTACACTAATTTAAACAAACTTAATATTCATTTATTACACTTCTTTCTTTTTTTTAATTGCAAACAGAACAAAAATTATGACACACAATTACATAATAACATAGAGAGAGTAGCTAAAACAGCCACACAATTGCTATTAGCAACAATTAACACTTAGTTTAACCTGGTACGAGAATAGCCTCCCAAAAACACTTCCCATTAAAGAAAGCCTTCAACATGCAACAGAGACAGCAGACACCATGGCTACACAACATACCCTCAAAATGACATCACCAGGCTTCAGTTCACCCTGTCTGGCAACCATGCCATTTTTATCGATCTCCTTTATAAACACGGTCCCACCCAGAGAGAAGCCATAACCTAGCAAAAAAATTAAATAATTAAAAAGCAAATAATTATGCCATGCAGGGTATCAAATTTTGTTCTTTTTGTAAAATTATTATTACCACTAGTTCATATTTTATCCACTTCATCTCCCGCCTCAATTAGCCTTTAAAAGCCAACTGTGGGTTGAGTGAAATATTTCCTTGTCCCTTTTTAGTTGACTTTAATTTATTATTTGTAAACCTTTTCAAGTGTAATAAAGTTTTTGTTCTTGTTGTTCATTAAACCTTCAGTAATTTACAAACCTATGAAAAAAATAACCATCAGCGGATAAATGACTGCTGGTTTTAATATCTCAATAAAATGCTTTCAAATGTGTTGACAAAGCTAGGCTGATGTCCGATCTCACCCTAGAGAAGAATTGTGAACTGCCATGAAACTATGTGATACGTGCGGTATGTAAATCCATTATGATTACCTAATTTTTATACTGAATACCGAGTATTTCTCAGCAATGACTTCAGATTTGAAATCAATTAAGTATACACAAGTTTATGCAAGGTTGATTCAAAACCAATTGAAGGGCTGAGGGCATAAACTGCCTATGTGTAGTTTTAGGTGTTTTTTTTGCATACGTTATTTCTCGAAAACGAAAAAGAAATCGGTGAAAAAATACGGGACAATGTTTTTGAATCAAAATGCAATTCACATGCAAAAATTTGGACAAATCCAAGCGAACTAAAAAAACGGCCGAAAATTACACATAGGCAGTTTATGCCCTCAGCCCTTCATATGTCTGCCTTAATAACATGCATGAAGCAATGCCCAAGGGTATTCTTTATTTCTTTATTTGAAAACTTAGCGCCAAATGCTCGTAACTGAAGGGTAAAACTGAAACTGGACATGAAATGATTGATAGGTAGAAAGGACTGTTCCATAGTGTGACGTAGACTAAAAGTTTTGGCGGTTAAAACATTGGTACTTACGCAACGTGTCTGCCGAAGCTCCCGACTCGATCCGCGCTAGCTTGTTTGGTTTAATCGAATTATGTCAATTTGCCTGTTCGCTCGGTGATCGAAGGACATCATGAAGTCTTTAGATCCACAAGTCTAACACGGCTGAAAGAAGCCAGTCGTGTTTTCTCTGCTTGCCAAACCATGACGAGAGAGATGAATTTGACTCTCCGGTTTGGGAGTAGAGATTAAGAGCCGGGCAGAAAAAAAACTCTGAAAACATCTCTCGTCTCAAAAGCGGCTCGGTTTTGCTAGTCTTGGTCGATTTCTGAAAGGTTACCGTGCTAGGATTTCCGAAAAGGAGAGGTGTTTTTGGAGTTAGGGGCAAAAAAAGTGGCCGATGTTTGCAGAGTGTCTTTCGCACGCGGAGGGCATAACATTCCCACAATTCATTGCGGCCGAAGTGGGCGCTGTCTCGCGGGCCATCGAAGCCGTGAAACAGTTCGTCAAAATTCGGAAACATTACGGAGAATTCATCCGAGAGAGGGAAGTCAGCATGACAAGAAGTCCGTCCGTTTTCGATGACTATCTTGAAAACAATCCGGGGAAAAGTTGCATGGGCGCGCGTGGAAAATATTACTCGTGGTCGGTCGTCGAGTTGTTATGTAAACACAGGGAGAGATGCTGCCGAATTTCAACATATAAATCAGTTTTGCGTCGATCAACTCGGTTATTTTGATTTTATGGAGGCTTGTAAACATCAGCAAAACGTATTTTCAAGCGAGATAAACACCAGCAAAAACGTATTTGCACGCGAGACATTTTAACAAGTCGTTGTGTTACGCATCAGACGATACGGATTAAATTTCACATCTTATGCAAATATTTACGTCTTGAAGCCAACAAAACTAGTTAAGTATTTTGTTCCAGTTTTTTCACTGTCGTCATTTACGTTGATTTGTGATACGAATTTCATTCCACTGGTTCCATTTGACGACGAAAATGAACCCTTCAAAATCGTTTCAATAATGACCAAAGCACGCGAAGCGCCAGTCAAATCTCTGTTTCGAAGCGGAAACCGACGGGAAACAGCTTACTCTTTTAACTCTTAATTTTGCCCTTGAACATCGTTAACTCAAATTTTCGGTGTTGCTCACGAACAGAAGTTGTTGGTAGTAGCCAAAAGCTATCTTCAAATAAAAACAACCTTCTTTAATATTTTAGTCTATTTCTCAGCCGACAGCAAGCTTTTTAAGCACTGAGTTAGAATCAAATCCGATCCTGCTTTATGCCGTTCTCAACCAAAACACCCTCTTCAACACTTTACTTACATCGGCCAAAGCCTTCCCGAAAGAATTAAGAATCAACCAAGAAACCTGTGCGCTCTCTTCATTTCGGAGGAACCAAGAAACCAAGAAACCTGTGCGAGACTCAAAATACGCCGCTTACTTTAACGTTAACGTTTGCAATGCCCTAGGCCGAACCCTATCCCTAGCTCTAACCCTAACCCTAGCTCTAACCCTAACCCTAGCTCTAGCTCTAACCCTAACCCTAACTGTAACCCTAGCCCTAATTTTAACCCTAACTCTAAACTTAACAATAACCCTAAATCTTTTGAGTGCTGTTTTCAAGTCGGACAAAATCTACGCGCGCTGGCTTAAGGTTAACCAAGGTTGCTGTGTGCTGTTTTTAAGTCAACCCAGAATGTTGCGCACTGTTTTCCAGCTAAGGAAGCTTCTTGAGCACTATCAGTAAGCAAAACACTGGCAATAAGTGCTGCATTTAAAAAAGTCGACCATTTCCAAGTCGGATGGGCATCTTGTGGGCTGTTTATGAGTCAAAAAGGCACATCGCGCATAAAGAATACCCTTGGGCATTACTTCATGCATGTTAATAAGGCAGACATATGAAGGGCTGAGGGCATAAACTGCCTATGTGTAGTTTTAGGTGTTTTTTTTGCATACGTTATTTCTCGAAAACGAAAAAGAAATCGGTGAAAAAAATACGGGACAATGTTTTTGAATCAAAATGCAATTCACATGCAAAAATTTGGACAAATCCAAGCGAACTAAAAAAACGGCCGAAAATTACACATAGGCAGTTTATGCCCTCAGCCCTTCAATTTACTCATCTCTACTGATGTCAAACAATCACATGATGTTACTGTGTGAGACTTTACATGTAATCTCCTACAAAGTACAGCTTTAATTGTAGTACTATTTTGTTTTCGGCACAGTTATCAACCAGGCACCATCCACTCAAATACAATTTTAAAAACAAGACACTTGGAGGCGTTTACTGGGGATGCAATGGTCGATGTATGGCTGCCAATGGTCAGAATGTGCATATATATATATATATATATATATATATATATATATATCAGCAAACACCCGCATATAAGAACAAATGGATTAAGAACACCAGGCTGAAATTTGGCCAATAAAGCCCCATTTTTATAAGAACAAGATCAGCCTGAAAATCAGCCTGAAAATCAGCCTGAAAATGTTCTTATAAAATGGAAAAAGTGTCATAATTACAAAACGTGTAAGTTTATGCTTGCTGTCAGATAACTACACAACTCTATCAGCTGTCAAGCTGTCTTGTTTTGGTATTGAGTACTTTTATTCTACAAAAATTATCTAGTTTATTTTCCTAAAATATGCTAATTATACCGCTAGCAACATGTTTTGGATAGTATTACTAAATAAAAATTTAAGAACATTTTAAGAACATTTTGAGGCTGATTTGTCGCTAAGCACCTGATAAATAAGAACTCAATCAGCCTGACCTCTGAAATCGTGTGTTCTTATATGCGGGTGTTTACTGTATGTATGTATGTATGTATGTATGTATGTATGTATGTATGTATGTATGTATGTATGTATGTATGTATGTATGTATGTATGTATGTATGTATGTATGTATGTATGTATACATATATTATAGCAGTTCTTTTAACTTGGTAACCAGTTTAAAAATAATGCTGTCGATCTGCACGAAAACCGAGGAACCTGGTTCATTATAACCTTCCACATAAAGTATAAATATTGCTTGGATTTTCAGTTGCTTTAGATGCATTACACTGCCTTTTAAAGCAATTTGTAGTGGCTTCAAAAGTACATGAAAATACATGCACACTGTATATATGAGGTTGAGAAAACAAACCATGTACAGCGCTTTGCCCTAGCAGTGCCCGGTGGCCCCTGGTGACTTACTTTTGTCTTTGGGTGACAAGGAAATCTTAGTTTTTGCACAAAATTACTATGCTGGGCACCCTGAATTTCAAAGGTTAAGAGTTTTGGGCTCCCAAAAAAATTCCTTAGAGCACAGCCTTAGTATATTTTATAAGAAAAAATGTTCAACAGTGTATATGTGTTACCAGTGTTGAAGTTTTGACGAACCTTTGTTTTGTTGCTCCCTGATGAGAGTAACTGTCTGTGGAACTTTACTTCCCTCTCTGCTCACTGATGACAGTGACTTCCTCCTTCTGATGGCCTAAAATTCAATGGCAGAACATTCATATAATATAATAAATTTTCACTGCATAATTATATAATTTATGTCCATCTCATTTTGATGGTTTAACATTATTGTCATACATGTGGATATTTTGTGAGTGGCAAAGTATTTTACTTGGCAATACTAGGTTGTCAGGTTCTCAAGGTTGATAGTAGTATATTTGAAGCGAGTAAGTGAGAATGTATGCTTTTAATCAAATATGCATGTGTCAGTATGTCTCCTATTGGAGTTGATGTTTGTATAAATACTTGTAACCAGTCACAAACCAAGAGACTTGCTAATTTGGAGAAATATGAGATGAAATCTTTCAAATCATCTTGAAAGCATGTGACAAATCCAAGAATACAATGTACATTCTCATCACATGTTTCACACATGTAAGTCTTAGTTTCACAGAAGTTGTTTCATTACAGCTACATTACAGCTACGATAATTATTTATTTTAATTAATAATTATTATTAATTAAAATAAATATTAATTATTTTATTATTTATTTTAATTATGTAGACTTACCAATCGTGCAGAGTTGCCACTGTCTTTCAATGCTTGGACAGCCACTGCATGCATCACATTCTCAACATTTATTTCATTCACTTGAATAATTATGTCATTAACCCTGCAAAAAAAACAGTTGATCAATTGAAGTGAAAAAAAAAACAATACCATACAGCCAGAAAAATTAAAAACATCTGGGGAGATCTTCAGAAGTCTTTAGCAAGCACATGGAATGTTCAGAATTCGTAAGTCCTCTCATGTGTCAAACATTTGAATGAGTCACACTGGACCACAAAATCCATGAAGTCCACATTTTCAAATCCAAACCTTTACCTTTGCCTTACTATGGATGATAAGATCATAGTTCAGGCTCCAGTTGTTCAAAGAGCAGATAACTCTATCCAGTGGATAAAATGCATTGCAACTGATGCACTTTTATCCGCTGGATAGAGTTATCCACTCTTTGAACAACTGGGGCCAGAACACCACAGGATGGAAAACAATCAAAACAAGACAACGCGACAACAACTTAGAATACACAGCCATTCTTATCTTAGATAAAGGGTCCAATAAAACCGCCAACCAACTACGTGTACATCACAGGGACAAAATGCAACCAGCTAACAGCCAAATAAAGTCTACATGTAACAGCACTCCACTCACTCCAGGCCCATGCACAATCAGCTTACACAAAGTTCCAAATCTGCCACAAACAAAAGTTTCTCATTTCTCTGAGATAATTTTTTCTCACATGGTTTCCTGGATGATTAGAAAGTAATATAAGCAATAGATCTCTTTTTATACTCACTTCAAAAGACCATCAGATGGGCTTCCACGAACAATGTCTGACACAACTATGGATGTATCACCACTCTTGAAGTGGGGATTGTCTCTTCCACCAGAAACTGCGATTCCAAAACCTTGGTTTGAATTTGCCTACAAGAATTGCACAAAAAACTTTTTTTTAGGTGAATTGGCTTTATGGGGCAAAATGGTCGGTAGCAATGGGTTAATACAATGTAATTTAGGTTAGTGTTTTTATCTGTAGTGTAATCTTATAAAACATATTTTTATTATTACATTTACATCTTTTTATTATTACCATTGGGTATCGCTGTAAATAGTGAGCATTATATAGATAAAAAATCTCCCAAAACTGAAAAACAGGAAATTTATTAAAATAGCTGTTCAAAAACAGACTGCATTGATCTTGATAAGCACTGAACATTTAGTAATAAAAACATACTATTATTAAAAGCATCATGCTAATACCCCACCTTCTCCAAAACTATTGTCTTCTTTTCCCACACATACTGCTCCTCTGGCTGTGGAAGCAAGAAAAAAAATAGCATTAACACTGATCACTAAAATCAAGAGGATGTTGAGAATCACTAATGCTATAACCAACAAATAACATAATGCAGTCCATGAGTTACCATATTTTCCAGTGTTTAAGTCGACTTTTCAAGTCTTGAAAATCACTCAAAATCAACCTGGTCTTACAGACCAGCCAAAACTCAATGGTCGCTCAGTGAGTGGAAAAAATAACACTTCATTGGCATGACAATAGACTCCAAAGTGAAGCACAAAAAGGCCACTGTGCAGTTAGTTGAAAGAAGAATATTTAATACTAAGTGGTACAGAAAATGTTTAGAAATACATGGTTTGTTCCTGGTTTGTTCCATGATTTGTCTCATACGCTATGTTCAGTCTTCACATACCGGTCTACTTCAAGCATTCTATCTTCACAAAAGTTGTCACAATTTCCTGCGAGTCTACTGTGCCTACTATGTGACATGATTTGAGGGAGAAATTGTTCAATAAACTTGAGTAAAACCATCCCGTTTCTGCTTTTGCGATCAAGCACAATTGGGTGTGATTCAAAACAAGAAGCTAGCTTGGTAACCTCTCATCTAGGTTGTCTGGTTTTCAGTACCAGGTTACTAAGTCACAAAAGATGGCGGGTTGTTTACAACTTCGTGTTTTTGAACTGTCTTGAGATTTTTCTTGCCATAAAAAACTCCCAAACATCTCCTTAAAGTTACAAGGTTTGTTAAAAAATACCTCTATGTTGAAGGACTGGTATGGCATTGAATTTGAGATTTTTCACATAATTCTCACTGAAGTGTGTCACTCGAGTGACACATTTGACTCAGAAAAAGTTGGCAGGTATACAAATAACTAACTGCACATTCATGCACTCACTCCATTCAAAACACAAGACAACATCATCTTGCTAATACCTTATAATAATTTTAGGCTAAACAGGTTCTGATATAGAAGGGGCTTAACTGGTCAATTTTATTCTAGCAGGTTCTTAAAATCCAGGTTCTTTGTTGCTAGGTTTTACTGTATATTAAATTTTATCTGGAAACTGAAGGCTTTGCATGTTAGTTTTTGACCAAACCTCCCCTCCACCCAAGACCTCAAAAATAAAACTTTTTGTCTGACCCTTTATCTTGACAGCTAAAAAATTTAAAACCCATTAACTTAGGTCAACAAAGATATTTACCAAAAACAGAATGAAAGTGCTCTTAACAGCCAAATCTTACAGCTGATGTCTGGGCTATACTTTTTGAAAGTAACTTTTACTGATAAGGCTAGGAACATTCTACATTAATTGTTTTGGGCATTTTTAGATGATTTTCTGCTTGAGGCATATTGCTAAGTGGTCATGTATGAAAGCATGGTTCTTGCTATTAAGTGGTTGCCTAGCATTGTTGTATCACTTAAGGTTTCAAACAATTTCTCATCACTCATTGCATTCCATTCTTTAAATGCAAGCTAGAAGAATTTGGTTATCAATCAAGGCAAACAAATCAGGTCATCTGAATGCCAGTTATGTCTAAATGATGTAAAGAGATCAAATACTTAATTGATGTTTATCACCCCAGCCTAGAATCAAAAGCTTAATGGTGCACACAATATTTTTTATAGCCCTCTGAAGAAATCCTCCTTTTCATGAATCTTATCTTGTTGAGATGAATAGTCAATGCAAAGCTGATGCTGCCACTCCTTTGTGTGGAGTGCAAGTAATAGCAGGGAAAGGATCTTACAAAATCTTTGTATAATCAACTATTTGGAAAACACCTGTTTTGCATTTAAATTGTTACAGAACTCAAACTTACATAACTTACATGTTGCTGGTTTCATTTTGGCATGTAAACATGAGGGAAAAGATGTAATTGGCCACTAAACCTACATGTATGTATCTGTTTAGCTTTGTTCCATGGTATAATTCTTTGGTTATTAAAATAATACTCAACACAACCTACTAATAAACTTTATGGCTCAAATTCAGTGGCAGATATCGCAATAAACATTTAATTTACCATCATGGCACAACCATAATAGTCAGAGGAATGGTTTTGCTAAAATTGTCTATGTTAATTTTTCAAGCCAAAGAAAAAGCCTTTTAGCTACACAAATGACTCAGCTAAGAAATTTGAATTTTGATTTGGAACCATTTTAAATACAAAATAAAGCTGATTTACAATGAAGACTGCATCAGGTGGAGTCAGGAGCAGTATGTCATTTAACTTGTACAACACAAGAATGGTAAAAAATAAAACAAGTCACAGATGACTGCTCTAACTGATTTTGCTCTTGTCAAAATAAAAGAATTACTGAATTTGAGGGAAACTGTCCACTGAAGTTACAAACAAGACCAACAGGTTTGATTTCTTCATGTCACGACCTCATCTACATGTGCACAATATTAGAGATCCTTCCAGAAAAATGAAATATCCAAATGTAAAAAAAACACCCAAGAGTTCAATACCACAAGTATCCTGGTGGGCATAATGGATTATTAATCGAGACAGACATAACATCATTACATGATGAGAAAACAATTTGAGCGGTTTAAGTACTGCTCAAGGCTATTAGTTTAATTTTTTGCTAGGTTCAGAGTTATTCATAAAATTATCTTAAGAGATAAGCGGCCACCCTTCCGTTACTCACAGTGGGGTATATGGTGCTATCACTTTTACTAAATTAAAAAAGGTTGTTGTTGTTTTGGACCTTTCTGAAGTTTTACCAGTTTGATATTCTTACCAAGAGTTCATGCTGACAGCACTACACTCAAATGAAGTTCCAGTTCAGTAGCCTCTGTTGTAACTCGACAAACAAACAACTTAATTTGTTCTGTCCAAAAGTGGTGCCACACCTAAAAAGTTTTTACTGAATGACTGATCCACAAGAAATAGATATAGGGTGGTAAGATAACAATGAATATATCTAGTACTGTCTCCACTTTGATACACTGAATTTTCACACAAGCTCCTCCATAAGGCAGTGAGAAATTTACTGACAAAAAAAGGCAGATTTGAGAAATGAAAATAAACAATAATTTGTTCATTTCTTGAGAGAGAATATAGCTACTTTTATGCTCGTAACTTGTTCTTATTAAACAATGGAAACATGAGAATCACTGACTTTGTATTATAAGGACTAACAAATGGTTATGGGTACAGGTGTAAAAGCCCCATGGACTCTACAACTAACCAAGGGAAAATGTATTGCATTTACAGCTGACAAAGACACATTTATGTTTTTACTAATAGGAATTTTTCACAGGATCCTTTTCCATGGTGTGCGTCTACATGTAATACAAATGAAGAGCATTCAATCTTACCCTTCTCTCCGAGACATTTTTCAGAACAAGTGGATATTTCATACACAAAAATGCAGTTAACAACTTCATCAGCCTCTTTGCAGATTTATTGAATCTCAAGGCAATTGCTGGATATTCTTAGTAGTGATGTTTTGCTCTCCAAAGTAGTATTGACGCCTGATTTGTTATATTTGAAGCTCATTAAATATGTAGATTGGCCTGGCTTGCTTTTTTGCTGATTATCTTGTAATCACCTTTATGTTCTCTATAGTTATGGCTGCCTGAAGCTCATTAAATATTCAGACCTTGTTTTTTTTTTGCTTGTTGTATTTATTTTTGCTTGTCCAAGACACAACAAACTCATACAAAGCCTCCCAGTTGACTAAAATTTTATCCCACATGTAGTTATATTGAAGGTTAGTTTTACATTTGTGGAGCAAAGCAAATACAAACAACTGCACATACTTTGTTCTCGCTACAACATCATAGTCAGAAATTGAAACCTGGGTTGTCCACTTTTGCAGGGCTCCCAAATCAATTTTCCTAAATTTAGGATAATTTAAGTCACAAATACTGAAAAATCAGTGGGAAATGTTATATTGCAGCTATCTACCTCAACCTTGCACACTACATTGCCAGGTGGTAAGGCTACATTTTGAAAAGTTCTTTAAAAAAACTGACACTAAATTTGACACCTGTCATATCAAGTTAAATATCAACAACAAAGTCAAGCAACAAAAAAACTTCAACCATTGCAGCACTTGCTGTAGCTTTGCCTTAACATGAAAAATTATTAAGTGCTCTTAGAATCAAAGATTATTGTGCACTTAACATTTAAACATCAAGCACAACCTATTTTGAATGCCTCTAAGTCGTGAACTATTTGTGTACCTACATGACGTCACGCAACTTATTTTGAAAGTAATGTACTGTTCAGAGGGCCCGAGGCAACTTATTGCTGCGTTGCTCGAACAAGTTCCAATTGCTTGGGTAACGTCAGTAATTATTGAAGGTTTAGAGTTGTATCTTTTTCTCCTGTTAATCAACAAAAAAAATTGCTGGTTCGTAAGATAGAGCATGCATCCAATTCACTGGCATTTTACTCATCATCAAATCCCTTAAGATCTGATTCATCCCTTCATCTGGGATGTTCAATTCCTGCAATTCGTCTTCAATTCTTGATGAATTCTTTGGCTGTACACTCATGCTGGGTGTTACCTATATTGTCAAAGTTACTTAAAATTTTCATGATCATGCTATGAATAAAAACGCGATAAAAAATGGTTAAACCTTCACAGAACTGCACACAAAAGTATGAAATCAAGATGGGGGAAAGCAATTATAACCGAGGGAAAACTGGGTACTGTAAACAGCGAGTCTGTTGAGTGAAAATCAGAAGTTGCATCTCCTGTACAATAAACATACACTAGGCATCAAAGCGTTAAGTAAATTTCCCCTTATTTCTTTCAGATCTTAGCCTTTGTATAGACATCAATACTTTTTAACAATTTGTTTCACAAAATGTTTAAAAACAACTAACATACACAAAACCTTAAACAAGCTCAATTGTGTTTGTCTGAATCAATAATAAAAAAATCTTGGGAAAAAAGATCCCCCCCCCCAAAAAAAAAGCTGTTGCCTAATTGACAACACATACTGGTCAATACTTATGTCTAGCAGCAAAGTACTACCATCAATGTAAGCCTGGAGAGGAAAATCCAAAATAATGAGAGAGATTTGATTTTTTCAGCCTGGCAGTAACTGCATACAACCACAGAAACATTTCTTTGCTTGCTCAGTCACAAATATCAGTAACCACAGAGAGTTATGCTCCTATTAACTGCAAAGGGTAACAAATTTTGCTTTTTCCATATGATTGCAGATGATTGGCAGCCGATGTTGCATCACTAAATACCTGATCATATTCCTGTTATATAGAAACCACACTTTTTAGGAATTTTTCTTATCAAAATCTGCAGTTATATGCATCACTTTCAACTATGTGCTGGAACCAAGTCAGGGTGGTACATGGCGACAGATCATTTTCCCTCTTTACCTAACAGTACAGGATCCACCCTGACTAGAAAACACCAATTACTACTGTACAGTATGACCTACAAGGTACAGTGTGAGTACCCAAATGTACTCTGTTAGCTATGCAATGGAATCTACTTCCTGTGAAGATTTTAATCAACCAACATTGGAAACATTTGACTCACTCAGGTAACACATTAATTTTGTAAACTTAACAAATCCCTTTTTCTGGAAAGTTAGCTTAGAAATCCCAGGTGGGTTAAAAACAGTGAGATTCCTGTTCTAAAGATCCCACTGCTTTTAAAGTGACCACAAAAAATAATGCTCACTAATTAAAAATAGATGATTGCAACAGGTTAGTTGGAAAAAATCTACTTAACAAAACACTTTCTTAATCTTCGCTGTAAATATTCTAAGCACTTTCTGTCGATGATGGGCTTAATAAAATCAGTAAAGAAAAATGCCAAGAACAGAAACTTAACAAAACGTACATTCCACAAATTAACAGGTATATTATTAAATTATGGTGTAATTATTCCATAACATCTTGTTTGCTAACCAGGCAAATAAATTCCCCAGTGAAAAAGCAGCTCGATTGACAGATCCAGAAAAAAAAAAACAATGAGCTTCAAGAAAATATGCAACACGCAATTGGTGCTTTTACATTTTGGTCATAAAAATTAAGCTAACTGAAAACCAGTGTAATATAACGTGTCGTGCGAATATATTTTAACTTATTACTTGCAAATATATTTAACAACCCAAGCAGAAGCGTCTTTGCGTAAAGGTAAACAAATGCAAAACAAAAAGCTTTTAAAAGGCACAAAAGAAACACAACAATGAGAATCGAAGGCAGACGCGAATATTGCGTACAAGGACGTGACAATATTTAGCTGGCACTCGTTTACAGCCGATAACAAGTTGCAGGAGTTTCTCGACTTGTTTACTTTCAAAACTACAGCTTCGTGATTAAAGCAAGCGATAAAATACTTTTTGTTAAAAAAACTTGTGTCCGCTCAGAAGTAAGGACGCGAGAAAAATCAGCGATCCATGAAGGATGTTTGAGTAGAATTCATCGTGTATGAGTAGCTGAATATAGCTCGCGTACGAAGGAATAACCCTCACTTCACGCGTGTTGCGTGGTAAAATGAACAACTGTTGGAAACTTTGTAAACAAGTTTCGATGTTTTTCATGGTCCGTCACCGGCAGACTAGCTTAGTGAACCACGACCGTCAGAAGGTGGGGTTGAACTTCAACACTAACATAAAATTCATTAACTTTTTCGAGAGCTCAACAGTGCAGACTTCTATCTTGCAGGCTTGGTGCCAAAAGTCAATCAATCCTCGATAAGGAAATCGAACTTGGTGCTAGCAGCAGTTTTAAAAACCAAATCGAAATCAACCGAGGAATTTTTCACACAAAGGATAAGATTCAACCGCAGTAATCAATGGCTGAAAGTCTGACTGTAACAACTTCCAAGTCACGACCCAAGACTTGTATAAAGTGATGGCAAAACACGATTCTCTCTCACGTCATCACTATAGTAGTAAATACGAATTAACCTTCGACATCAACAACGCCTCGAAATAGGCAATCGTGTTACAATTTCATCACAGACAACAACGCGAATTTAAAAATCAGCGGAAAACTAATTTTGGAAGTGATCTACACTTTGCATCCCACACACAAAGCGAGTTAGTAACCGCATGCGTTCGCGAAAAGCTGAAAACCACGCATACTCCAAATTCCGAGCTTCGAAAATATTTCATTGTCAATTTTCACACACAACATCTCTACAACCGCACTCATATCATGTTCCGAGATAAACCAAGCGTGTAGATTAGCACTGAAAATACTCTGGAATAAAAACATTTATTTTCCTCGTGCTACGAAGATGATTGCACCAAGGTTTAATTGATGTTAAGCGCTACGAAACTGAGACCGTAAAAAACAAAAATAGTTGAACGCTTACCTCGGTGTCACCGACGGACTTGCGATAATTTCGTTCGCTTCCGTTGCCATTCTCAACGTAGTTTCGCCCATCGCCGTGCTTATCCGTGATATATGGAGAGTATTGGCGTCCTCTATCGTACGAGCTTGAGCGCTCATGTCCCTCCCCTCTCATTTCTCTTCGTGGTTCTTCTTGTTGGAAGTGTCGTTCGGGTGGAGTGTAATAATCGCGGTCTCGTTTACCGCTGTAAAACTCGTTATTGTTATTTTCACGTTGCTCGAAATCACGAACCCTTCGAGGGCTTGAATATGTTGGATAGCTGTCCCTGGGTTTGCTTTCTGAAACAAAACAGCGTTGGAAAGTTTATGAGAGCCAATAACATTTGACGAGTGTGAGTTTCCTCTTGATAAACATATGCGTTGGATGAAAGGCGAATTTTAGTGTCACGACTCAAGCCAATAAACGATGACCAGAGAGCTGCTTTGCATACATTAATAAATCCGTATCAACAAAAAAAAACCTGCATAAAAACAAAACTAATTGTCGTGTAGAGAACGAAGAATAAACTTTTAATGAAAACAATTTAAGCCGCTATAGCTACGCATACTGTACGAAAGCTTGTATGGGCACTGCTCCAGCTAAGCGTAAAGAAGAACTTCAAACTCTTGTTGTTAAATTCTCATAAACAAAAGCTTACCTAGAACTTCAACTTGAGGATTCTTGGCCCGTAGCTTCGCTGCCAAATGAGGATGAGTGTCCTCTAATGCAACACACAGCTCTTGAAATCCAGTCGGACCCTTGTAATGAAGCAGGTCGAGTAGACTTTCCGTTCGCTCCTGGGCGGTGCGCCCGATGTTTATATCATCAATTTCTCTCTGAGTCAGTACACCGCTCACATACAACAGCGGACAAACATCGTTTGCTCTAACATCTCTAAGCAGAATGTCTCGGTTTTCTAGCAAAGCGTTCTGGTAGGGTCTCAACGCAGCCATGTTTGCCACTCGCTTTTCGTCGCGGCGTCGTTCCTTAGTGCTTCGCTGTCAATCAATTCAGAATTATTGTTTGCTAAGCGTTTTAACCAATCAGCGCTGAGAAATGAGCAATATATCCCACTGGGATAGATAATGGCAATAGTAAAATATGCAAAAGTTGGTATTTGTGTTTCAAAGTATTTCATCTAAATATTCCCGAGTTTGCCTGCCAAACGGTAATTATCATCACTCCGCATCCTTTTTAATGAGCAAGGTTACTAGGAAACGGATAATGGATCTATAGGATTAAATTAATTTTGCATTATATCATTTGACTGTGATAAGAAAAAGGGCATACAAGTTACACATCCAAACCCCAAATCGCCTGAAAAACACGCAAATTCCAAAGGCTTTTTTCACGACCGGAACATGATAACTCTGAATACCTGCTCGGTGCAAGTTTTGAAAGTACTTCAAGCTATTCTATTAAATACAGCATCATCAAGTTTTCGAATACTCAAGAAGATATCGTCAATCAATAGACACTAACAAGATCTTCTGTTGTGATGAATTTCTCTCGTTAATTTCACACCTCGGGAAACAAAGAATGATACACAACTCACCGTGAAGAAAATTTCATGACAAAAATTCTTCTTCCACAGGAAAATAGCGCCTACTTATAAATGTTAATCATCTAGTGGCACAATAGCCAAATTTTGTTCAAATTCTTCTTCATAAAACTGAAATGTAAAGGGATTTTGTTATTTTATCAATAGTCAGGATTATTCAGTGTTATTTACATAAAACCGACCGCAACAGGATTCACACACAAAACAATGCAATATAACTGCGACTGAAATAACCTTATTTTTTTGCTAAGCGCCCCCGGGTTTTTTTTGTTTGTTTTTGTTTTTTGTTTTTTTAAATTTAAATTAAATCTCAAAGGCAAGGTTCACTAATCAGCTGACTAATCGAGCAACATAAATTGTATCCCTTCATGGGTTAATTTACTGGCAAACTTTCATTGGTATTTAATTCCAACGGGGATGTTTACAAATTTACAATTTACCGCTTGCCATTATTAGAGTAGTTTTAGCTTGTTCTAGCTGCGAATACCTTGATCTGCGATCGTTCTCTTTTGACTCTTTTTTTTTTTTTTGTTCGATTTTCAATCACTCCTTGTATGAGTGATGCAGGAGGCATTTAGGAGGGTGCGATCACAAACAAGATAAAATTGACTTTTTACATGTATCACATGAAATGACATAACCGCAATTCCATGTATGGCATTTACATTATTTGCTTATTTCTATCTACCGGCTCCCATCGAGTCGCTCATCACTGGTTCAATGCATTGAATTGTGCGACCGATATGATTACGTCAGATCAGGAGAAAATCGAAAATTTAGTCAACGGCAATTCTGATAATTTTAATCCAAGAACAATCGGATCTACCCATGCCTTTACCTATATTTCCTTTAGCGACATTGAACCATATTTTTGTGACACAACAGCCCCAAAATATCTTTTTTTTTTTTGTATCGAATGAGTGTTGTTAACAATTACTGCTAGTGATGTACATATAGGAGAATTTATTATATTTGACTGTGAATTGTAAGGGTAATATTGGATTATGACTAGAAAACATTGGCCCCCTTTTTTTTTCTTTATTTCTTTTTTTTCACTTGCCGTGTATTTTAGAAAGAAATCTTAGGACAACAAAGGCGACGACCTCGAGGACGCAAAAAACAATACGTTTAATGAACCAAAACACTGCTCTCCCCACAGGAATTTTAGGTTTTATTTCCTTGCCGGTCCTCCGTAAAACAATGTGCAGCGCGAAAACATTTTCTTTCGTTTTCGTTACTTTAACGCCGTTCAGAGTCAATCAAATCCCTGGATGGTTCGCCAGCTGAATTTTCCGCAGTTAAACAAATTGGAATAATCGCGAAAGAGCAGGTTAGTTCCACTTTAGAATGTTCACTAGACATTTCGTATGAGTACTGACTCAAAGAGACATTTGAATTCGAACGAAAAGTATTCAAATACTAAACATAGCTTTTACTGTAATTCGGAAAAATTCTGGTGACTATTCAATCGATTTTTCGATCATCAGGCTGCTGTGTGAATTAAACTTATGCTCCGGGGAGGGCGGAGCCTCGCCAGTGTGTCAACAGACTTTTCCGTTGGTCTCTTTTTATTTTTGTTTGTCCTGTTTTTCTATCGCAGGAAATGAGTCATGTCTGTGTCGAATCAGGTCATGTTTTGATTTTCTAGTGTTATTTGTCATGTCTATTTATTTATTTATTTATTTATTTTTGCGAGGTGTATATAACTTTTGTAGGATCACGCACAGGTATACCAGGTCACAAACATTCCTACCTAACAGGACACGAACCATAGCAACATACACAAATTCTTTGATGTCAAACAAAAATTTGCATTGTTTTAGCCTTAGTGCCATAAAACTAGAATAACCAAGGAGGGTATAATCCGCTGGCTAATGGGGGAAAAATGGCTGTTGGCTTCCTAAGCAGTGACAACTTTAACAATTGCGAAATATCTCATGAGTCAGTCTCGCATACTCCTACGTCCGGAACACGTCATCACTATAATAGTTCTGAATATTTTAAAGTACAATGAAGACATTTTTCTTCAGGGAGAATGAATGCGGAAAAGTAAAAAATGTCAGGAACGTGGAATCCTCCAAACATTATTAAAAGTGGAATTCTACGAACAGCAATACTAGCGAGTCGAGGGGAAAGTGATATCGAAAGTTTAATTACCGGGATCTCCTGAAAAATTAGCGATGGGCTGGAGATATTAGGGCTCGAGTTTCTATCTAAAGATATCTACTGGGAAACAACTGTTTTATCAGCCGGGTTTTACCACTTTAGCCACTTTCGCCGAGTGCCCTGATTCAGCCCGAAGGCAAACCGGCGGCTGAAAGATAAAAAGTTCAGATGAACGTAGTACAAAAGCTTGTTTAAAAACCAACCCAGGAACAACCCACAGGAACCCAGTAGGGCGGTCTCAGCGTGTGACTTAAAAGCCTTTTAAAGCTTGTGACGATTTGAAAATGAATTGACTTGCAATGCAGCGATCTGTAACTTTTAATTTTTACAGGTAAAATATACGGGATATATAGCTCAGAAAACCGAGGAACGTACGAAGCGTCGCATCCAAAACAAAGGTTCTATGATTTAGTTTTTCAACAACAAGACTAAAAGGAAGGGTTTAGAGGGGAATTAGGATGGACAACAAAAACTTCCAGACCACGCGAACACCAGTGAAATAAGGCAGAGGATCACGGACGAGTCGCCCTCTAGATTGATTTAGGAGGGCATTTAGATCAGGGTGGGATGAAAGAGACGGAGGAAAGATGAGTGATTCATTAATCGGTGATTAAAACCCACACGGAATAATACGGGCTCTCTTGGCATAGCAATCGTGTTTGGAGTGTTAATTGCCGGTTTCAATTTTCTTGCAAATATTTAAAGGATTCTCAAACTTCGTTCCGCGTTCCTGTGTATCCCTCCGATCGA
>JAEMWC010001000.1:67500-70000 GCA_016490735.1 Pachyseris speciosa | reverse complement strand
AAGTGATATCTTTGCATGCAAACACATGTACCAGGAGCATGTAAACAAAGCATAATTGAAACCTGCTCAGGCAAAGTTTAAATTCCACATGTAGTCACGGGAAGGTTATACATAAGAAATTGCCTACTCCCTCTCCATGGGTACAGACAAGTCAAATGCCTGCAGTTTGCACAGGGGAATGTTGAAGTTTTGAGTTGATGGACTAATACATGTAAGCGGTTGCATACATTTATGTTAAGGAACTTAAACCTAAAGCCAAATATTTTTAGTTTTTACTATCACTCCCTCTACCAAAAGCAAACATACCAGTATTTTGCCATTATTTTGTACCAACTCAAAATTGTGCTCTTATGTTGCTTTTAAATTTAGCAAAACTAGCAATCATTTGTACCCATGACCAAGCTGTGAGATGCATCATGGGTCTGTTGTCAATTTTGTCACAAAGTCTGCTGCAATTCAAAGTCTTTGAAAACTTGAATGTAAACCAGTTTGTGACGTAAAATCAAAAAAGACCTATGCCTCCCACAGCACGCGGTTTGTGGGTTCATGCAACTGCTAGTTTTGTTAACTTTTCATAGCTTGTGCAACACATAAAAAGCAAATTTTGAGGGGAAAATGGTAAAATATATTTGCTATAGGTGCAAAGAATATTTTCATAACAACAAAAAATGATATTTTTTTGCCTTTTATGTGCATTTCAAATACTTTGGGGATTTCATGAAGTTGAAGGATTTTCAATTTTTTAGGGGGAGGAGAGAGCATTAATTCCAGTTGGCAATATTGATAATATGCTCTTTTACATACTTTTTTTTATTGCTGTCTAAGTCAATGGTGAAGAAGGCTATTTGTATTCCTTGATATATTTCTGCATTTTTTACAAGCTTTTGATTTGTCTTTTATATAGTGTGATTGTTGTCTGTTCTATGAAATGGATGAATAGACTGTTCACTTTTTTAACTTTCGCACGGTAAATAATTTAATAAATAATGAAGTTGGTAGTTATAGAATACTGTGTGCAACTACAAATACTATTTTTCTGTGAAACTCTGAAAACTGTAAACACCCCAAACTATTTCAGGAATGATTTGTGTTGAAGCCACCTGGTCATAAGGACACTAAACTGCAAGTAGCAGAAGTAAAAATTATTAGTTTTTAAAATGGTTTTCTCATGTGTATCAACTGCACGGTGATTAACTACTTTATAACTGAAAGTGCAGTCATTAAGGGAAAATCTCAGACTGAGGCCTTTCCATATTGACCAAGCGATAGCAAGGTCAATACCGCTAGCCCGAGGTTTGAGATTTTCCTGTAACAACCTAACAGTCAAGGTTATTAAGTTGTTTATTATATGGCTAACAAAACGGTTCCAAAGCAAAAGCAGAAGTCCTCACTTTATGGTAATGCATGCTTATCTATTCATTCATTATTCCAAACCCAATATATAGCTTGGAGAACAAGGGAACATTAAGGGAATGTGGCCAAAATGGCAAATTCGGCAAAGTCACCAGAGACTTTTCGGGAAACGTAAATGAATATGGCAACGTCAAAGAATTATGGCGAAGATGGCATATTTGGCGAAAATGGCAAATTCGTCAAAATTTGCTGATTTCAAGGGGCCCCTCTTGCCTTCTCATTTGCATTTGCCTCCAAGTCCCTGGCAATTTTGGCAAATTTGCAAATTGCTATTTTCATTGTTGCATGCATTTCTGGACATGTCTCAGTATTCCTGGTCATGTTTTCACTTTTTTGCTCTAATTGCAGCAAATTTTAATGTAAATAAAACAAATTTGACCTTTGACCACTTTTATTTTCATTCCTAATTTGCATAGTAATAATAATAAAGGATAAATCTTGCCAAAGACTTCCTCAATTAAGGATACAGTGTGTATGATTGTAGCTTAACCAAATTTAAATTTTCAACTGGTGCCTGCTACAGATTTCCCATGGATGTAGTAGGGAGGAGTTGTTAAAAAATATCAAGCAAATTCATCGTGTGATTTTGTCCTTATTTCTCATGACCACACTGTTTTATAACGTGTTCATATTACAAGGAGAAATTACTGATCACTTGTAGGGCTAAAAAAGAGTATATAGGAATGTGAAACACAAGTGTGATACTTTGAAATCCCAAAACTCCCATAGCACATACATGATCAGTCACACACACCCTGCATTCGTAATTGAGTGAGTATTTTACTGAGTTATTCTTTCAGCAATATTTTTGAGGTAAGTTATGTTGGGCTGTTAAATTATAAGTAAGGATTTAAAGGTAATGCTCAAAATTATTAAGGCTTAGAGGTGGTTGTAGAGCAAATGCCCTTTCCAAAGTTGAAGAAGAAAAACTGATTTTTGATTGGCTCCCAAGAAAGCCAAAAAACTGTGCATAACAAGATCAAAGTCACTCCCATTTTCCAACTCGGGAGTGTTGAGTGAGGTGAAAATCAAAATTGAATTTTCATGTAGTCAACACTTAAGAATGATGTTAGCAAATTTCACCAAA